>DF245457.1:0-18412 GCA_000507305.1 Breviolum minutum Mf 1.05b.01 | reverse complement strand
CGTGTGATTTTGGCAAAGTCGGAGTATGATTTTGTGACTTTGTGAAAATCGGATTGTGATTTTGGTAAAGTCGGAGTGTGATTTTGTGAAAATCAGCCAGCCAAATCAGGCAGTGATTTTGTGAAAATCGGAGTGGGATTTTGGCAAAGTAGGAGTATGGTTTTGGTAAAGTCGGAGTATGATTTTGAATAGATGCAATTTTACCAAATACGATACCATCAATTTTGCTACATACATTACCTTATACAATACTTACTATTTTTCTATTTACTTGGGGTGTATTACATAAGCTTAAGGGGTAAGACAATACAGATGTGGTAGCATACACCTGTATGAGACAGGACTGCATCCATTTTTATGACGAAATGGCATGAGACAGGACTGCATCCACTTTTTGACAAGATTGTATGAGACAGGACTGCATTCATTTTTAATGACAAGCCAGCGTAAGACCAATACTCATCCATTTTTCTATGCCAAGCCAACATAATACCGGTGCTCATCCATTTTTTATGACAAGCCAGCATAAGACCAGTACTCACCCATTTTTATGAAAAACCAGCATAAGACCGGTACTCGTCCATTTTTATGACAAGCCAGCATAAGACCGGTACTCATCCATATTTATGACAAGC
Organism: Breviolum minutum Mf 1.05b.01; assembly: GCA_000507305.1. Classification (NCBI taxonomy): domain Eukaryota; class Dinophyceae; order Suessiales; family Symbiodiniaceae; genus Breviolum; species Breviolum minutum. The sequence goes on along the minus strand of DF245457.1, from coordinate 17,777 downwards.
CAGCATAAGACCGGTACTCATCCATTTTTTTTGACAAGCTGGCATAAGACCAGCGCTCATCCATTTGACATAGGTATGTATATACACATATACACACATATATATGTACATAAATATACTTCTCAGAAGGAATGTTTACATATTTTTTTTCACATCCTGAGAACTGAATCGAACACAATCCGCAAGCAATCGAGGCAAGATATTCTTCAAAAATTGGCCCCTCGACTCTTCCCTCTCAGGCTGATCAGAGTCTGGATGTACTCCTTGCAAAGGATCACGACTCTGCGCCAACGTATCAGCGCGACCATCCTCCGATGCCGACAAGGCTGACTATAAAACGTATATTTGACATACAGTAACGGTTGTCCATTTAAACATTTACAACGTATAATGACACAGGCAGAAAACCACAGAAAACAAAAGAAAATGTACATCTTAAGCAAGTTTGGCGAAAGAACGGCAATTTCATCCGCGAGTCAGGATCTAAACCGTTCAGTGCTGCAAAAATGCCGTGCAGTTTGTGAGGCTTGACTCCGCGCAATGTTGCGGCTTTTTGAGATGGACCCATTTTCATCCAGCCTTCATCAAGAAAGTCTTTCACATACTGGCTTCGCATTTTTTGAAATTCAATCAGAAGGAGTTTTTTTGTTCCTCAGCAGTAGGCAAGAAGACAATTTTCTGAAAAACCTCTCTGGGTGGTAAAACTTTTTCTTGTGCAAGCTCTTCATCGTCTGGATTGTAATCAACTTCTGCATCGTCTTCTTTCTCTCCAGCTGTTGTCACTCTCACATGCTCCTCCAGCAGCTGCGCGTCCACATCTCGGCGCCTTTTGTGCTTCTCTTGCCAAGCCCTTGCCAATCCTTCCAAATGAGCTATACGACTGCATGCCAACACAGAAGAATATTGAGCGACTGTCACACGAGGTTTCTCACGATCCGGGTCTCCTAATGGGCTTGTAATTGATTCTTGAATGCATATGCCGAGTTTTCGACGCAACTCTTCCACCATCTCTTCTGTCTCCCATAGAGAAGGATATTCGAACCGAGTTGCAAACCGATAGCGGGCCTCAGCTGCCTCTGCCATCATTGTTTCTTCCCATTCCAAAAAAGATCGTGTGAATGCCGTTGTGGCAGCAATGGAGCTATCCATGCCTTCATCGCCTTTGCTTGGGGAGGAGTAGACCTTAAAGGCTTCTAGCGCGTCCTCGTCACTTTGCACGATGTCATCCTTTTGCAGAATACTGGTGGGTCTACATTGTATCTGCTTGTACATGGCATTGCGCTCAGCATCTACTGTCAAGGGCGGCATTGTAAAGCCTTCGAACATCGGAACACGAGGCTCGGTGCTCACACGCTGAGCATGAGAATTGTACAACTTGTATGCTGGATGAAAATATACATCGACGTACCGAGGCATGCTGCCCCGCACCGATTTTTCAGGACGGACAGGTAGCTCTATTCGATAAACCCACATACCATAAGTCGACCAACTCATTCCAGCAAGTAGCTCCGAGCCTCCACGATACAGGTAATCTTCTAAACTGCTTGTTGCGAGCTTCACATGCGTGGAACCTGCCATGATGTTTCCGCCACTTGTTACTGCAACTTCCTCCCCAGTAGCTTGCAACGCGCGTAAATTCGTGGGAACTCCTTCATTACCTTCGCCCAGATGCACCGTTTCAGTGACCCTGTCGTTATCTTTCAAGGTCTTCAATAATTGGTCAATCAAGGTCAGTTTCTGACGAGGCTCTCGTTTCTTTTCTGCTTGAACCGCTTCAAACTCAAGAAAGGCATCTGTCAAACTGCTGCAAACTTGACCGCTGGGTCCGAGGTAAACATAAGAAATTTCACCAGTGTTCTCATCTGTTGTTTGAACTCTGCGCCAACCAGTCAGAATCACATCATCCACACCTTCTCTCCGAAAGATAACAGGATCATTTTGCGCCTCCGTGGCATTACCAGCATGCAACACACTGTCTCCGTATTGTTGCTTCCATGCCTCCACAGACAGAAAGACAGCTTTCTTGACGAACAGTTTCCAAGTAGGATGAGAGGCAAACGTAAGATGCTGATAGAGCAGCGGAAAGATAATTCCCGAGGCACTCTTCCAATGACACCGTCTGTAAGAAGAAGATAACCGAGAGATTGTTTTCATGGTCTCAGCAAACATCACTCCACGTCGACCGGGAATATGCTCTCCAGCTTCCTGAGCTGCCTGCTGAGCACGTTCTCGTCCCTCTTCTCGGCTCTCCCTTTCCATTTCCAGACGTTCAAGGACTTGCAAGACAAAAGCTTTGACAAAATCAAATCAATGTCCGTTCTGGCAAATGTCACAACAAGAAGATCAAACATAATGCAAACAGAAGCAAAAAGACAGAAAAAACAAGATTTTTCTTATACGATCGAAACCATGCAAACTTGCATAACATAACCTACAATGCTCCGGCCTTTTTGCAGCTCTTTCAGCATTCCAGCAAGACCGGGGCCAGGTTTGGTCGTGTAGCTGTTGACGTCGAAGCCACTGTTGATCCCATCGCAAAAGGCTTCGTTCACTCCACAACGAATAGCACGAACAAATTCCTGGTCAGATGCAGTTTCTGAAACCAAAAAGCCACAAAGCCAAAAGCCGAAAACGAAAAGCCAAAAAAGCCAAAAGCTAAAAAGCTAAAGGCCAGAAAGCCACAAAAGCTACCTAGCCAAAAACGAACAAGCCAAAAGCATCAAAGCCAAAAGCCGAAAACGAAGAGCTAAAAAGCCAAAAGCCAAAAGCCGAAAAGCCAAAAAGCCAAAAAGCCAAAAACTTTTTTTTATTGATCCTTATTAATTTTGTTCTTGATCCCAATTATTTTTTTTTTGATCCTAATTATTTTTTTTTGATGCCTCTCCCCTTTTCGACAGTGCTGAACATAATCGAAGACTTTTATAAGAATCCAGGAGGCACCAAAACATCAATGCCAATACCAACGCCATTTCAACGTCTTTCCAGCTCTTCAAGTACGTTTATGTACAATCTTTTCCAGCTGAAAAATAGGCAATTTGCGATCAAGCCATGACCTCGGCGCGCACGCCCCGCATAATGTTGCCATGGGTCTGTCTGGCCTGGCATTTTGCAGCATAGCACAGGAACAGGAAGGATCTTGAAGTTGCAACTTGTTCATGACTGTGCTGCGCTTTGGACACTGTTCAAACTTCAAACCATTTTACACTAAAGGCCAAGCTTGCCGAACAAGCCTCCTAGAGCACTCTCCCGGGCGTAATCGGCATAATCTTGCCTGAAGTCTGCCTCACCTAGCATCAAGATGCATCAAGCTGCAGAGCTACAGCACTATTGTCAATTCTGGCCTGCTTTCTCAGTTGAGCGGTTATTCTCTTCATGGTCTGCAATTTTGCCATTCTGAATGGCAGGACCTGTCACTGGGACACATCCCAGGATCTCTACAAACTCTATGGCAGGCAAAACAACAAAACAGCCTCCCCAGGGATCGGAGGCTTGCAATGGATCTGGATCACCTTGCAGGTAAAGACTTCCACATGTAAATTTGACACTTGCAAAATCTTTGGGCACAAAAGCCTTGAATAAAACATCGTTCACAACTTTGACTGCTATGTCATGGCATCCATCAAGTGTTGCGCTCAATTTTCCAACATTTCCAACGTTCGAAATCTCTTCAAGCGCTTCCGGTCCGAAATCTACAGATGGACCTCCTTTCAGTCGTCAGCTGGCTCGTGACCTTTCCCCTCCATGATCATGGCATCTCTCACGCTGGGCTGTGCCATAGTCCGCTACCAGGGCCATCACATGGGATGTGCAAAGGGACCAGTGATCAAAGCATAGATTTCCATGAGGCAAACAGCAGCAATGCTAGCTGACTAGCAATGGCACTAGAAGACACTAGAAGTCCAGTGTAAAGGGAGCACCCTCTCGGCCAACTTCTTTGTTCAGCAATGAGATGTTTGCCCAAATCTGACCTGAGATGTTGCAGAGTCTATTGGGGAAAAGGAGTGGCAAAGACACTTTAGCACCTCAAGCTAGCAATCTGAGGCGCTGAAAGCCAATGAAGGGTGAGGGGCATAGAACCACTCTCGGATGTAACTGCCTGGCATCCTCAGACCACAACCAACAGAAATGACTTGTGATTTGCGAGCATTTTTTCATGTGGCAACGATTTATATAAGCATTGAGAGCGAGCCACTGCGCCCACAAGGTGCTGCTCCGATAGCACAAAAACTCATCTTGGGGAAGCTTGAGGCCCAGCCCTGATGCCAAACTGTGAGGAAAACTTGTCTCCAACTGTTCAGTTGCTATGGCAGATATGGGTTTCAAAAACAGATATCAAATCTAAAACCTGCAGTGCAGGCATTCATGGCATTCCTGCCTGATTCCATGATTGATCTCACCGACTCGTGAACCAACACCGCATCAGCAGCGGTCAGTCGCAACAAATGGTAGCCGAACGGCTTGAATTTATGCAGGGCATAGCTCAGTGAGCAGCCGCTTGCTGGATTAAATGTATCGATATCATACCTTAGCTGTTACCATGTGAGCCAGGGTAAGGAATCAGGAACCAAGTTCTTGTGACAGGTCGTTGCTATGCATACTTGACCATACTTGCTAGGCTTCATCTGGGTTTCAAGTTGGATTGGATGCTTCAAAACGCAATGTGCAAAGAAATTTGGGGCAGTTGCTGGGCATTCCATGAATCAGACCTTTGCATATCCCAGTGCAGGGAGAAGCGAAATGGCGGAGGAAAGTGATATGCAATCTCCAGCATCATCACCTGTCACCAGGCAATCAGGATGGTTCCATCAACCCGGATCCCAAGCGCATAACCTACCATGAAAATCCATGAAATGAACATTTTGAGATAGATTGAGACAAGAAACATCATTGGTTAAACGGTTAAACATATTTCAATACTTAGTATCTACTCCGCCATATGATACCAGTATATATGATATGAATATACACCTCTTTAGCATGCCCATCTCCATCCCAGGACTATTTCAAAGCTGATCCTCCCGGCCTTGGGCCGGACAAATTGCATGAGATCTTCTACGATCAAACAATCACAACCTTGGTAGGGCTGGCTGCACTTGTCAAACAGGTCATCTGTACCCAACTTAGATAGGAACCATCCACGTCCACAACCAGAAAGTCCAAAGGCCATGGAGGTTGTACCTTCCAAACGTTTCAGTGTGAAAACAAATCAACCTGATGCTTATCATGCCATCACAGGTGCGCCTCTGGAAACATCGGTGCCAAATAAGGCAAAAGTTGATGACCTGCATTGATGGGGTCCAATGTGATAGGCACCTCGGGCAAGGTAGAACCACTGCAGCCTTCCATGTGGATCATTGTGGATCATCCTGAGCCCTGCACCGGAACCACCGTAGCAAAGGTTTTTGACATTTCCGCTTCACACCTGCCAGCAACCCTTTTGCTGCCTATGATCAGCCCAGCCTTTGGAGCCGAAGGCCCTCCAGCCTTTGGAGCCGCGCCAAGTCTGCTTCAACGGCTAAGCCTAGAAAACCACCACCTGAGGACAGCAGGTGGTAAGGGCTGCCAAACTCATTTCAAGTTATGCAAGTAGATTGACGCTTGAGGTACAACATCCTGATCCTGGCAAACCAAAAGATTCTTTTTACCCTTCGTCCCTGCTAGACAGCCAAAGGAAGTGCACAATGCATGAGCATGGTCCAAGGTGAAGAAGTGGTGACTTGAGTGATATGACTCACACCTTCTGGAGATACTAGGAGCTGATGAAGCGGATCTGGATACAAACAGGTGCCAGCTCCAATGTTCACCTCATAACTTTGCAGAACCGCAAAGGCCTGCTTCTGAATTGAATGCTTCATGCCAAGGGGCGAAAGTGCCACTGATCTTGGTGTGAGCAGCCATCAAAAGAGCCAACGGCCACAGCACAGTGGACCTCATCTGCTTGACATCTGCCACCCTGAGATTAAGATCTGGCTATTTCTGCACCCAGGGTCTGCAGAACAATTCTGCAACAGTTCTGGAAAAATCCAAATAAATGCGGGAAACAATCGAAAAGGCAATAGAAATCAAGGAATCAACAACTCACATCATGACCTTTTGAATATGTCCAATTTCAGGCGTTTCCGTGCCCAAGACAGCTCCGAAAAGGCGACATCACTTCACATGCTCATGGTACGCCTGACGCCCTCGGATTTGGAAATTGGACGCTGTGGCTCTGCCGTGAAGCATGCAAACAAAGGGCCCATCCACGGTAGCCTTTTGACCATCCACAGTAGTAGATGCTGAAGCGCACAAAGAACCCGGTTGGTGATGACCCAAGGCTCGCAACCTGACAACTGACACACATTCCAAGCTGAGCACTGAACACACTGAAATCGAACCAGGCCTGCTCGCATTGAAGGCTACTTCATCGACCTTGCCTTCAGGTAAGAGCTTTCCAAAATATATCAGCTCTCTTGGAGAGAGGAAAGGTGTTGTACCTCAAAGGGCCAGGCCAGCACTGCAGCAACGAGAGCCAAAAGATCAAATCTATGCAGCCAAAGCTGCGTGCATAAACCTGAGATGTCCAATGTTTTCACAGGTCGGCACAGTGGTGCCTGTTCCTTTGGCTTTCTTGAAGCACGACGTGTATATATAGACTGTATAAAAATGTATACATCCATTTTTCCTCTGTCTCGCATAGTTTAGCAACTAAGGTGCTGACGTTGTACACTATTTTCTGATCTTTTGACCAACCCTCCTGACATACAGGAAGCGCGTAACAGGGTCCTAATAGCCTCATGCAAATGTCCCTACAACGTCCTTGCAGCAACGTTCAGCCATTGGAGTTGCAATCCCCCAGCATTCACGGAGAGGTGGTCCGCCCCTTGGCAATATGATGAGGTTGACAAATCATCTCATGATCTGCTTTTATCTGCTTCCTTGGTTTATGACTCAAAAAGTTTTAGCCAGGCATCGAAGAACAGCACCATTCCGGATGTCGATCAAAGGACCAGCAGGAAGTGTCCACCTGTCGCATGTCCAGATTTCCAAACTTGCCAGGCTTCAAACTTTTGAGTTTGGAGAAAATCGAGAAGGCAACCCAACACTCAAACACCAACGAGACCCACGGCTTCAAACCTCAAGTCTAGGGCCATCTCGCCAAATGCGATAGCTTTCGCCTGCCAAGCCTGCCACCGAGGTTCACCACCACCACAGAAAAACTGTGCAAATCCAACAGAAGTCAAAACAAAATGCTGAAGATTTAGGATTAGCATTGCAACAGGCTGTCTCCTTTACTTGCTACTCACCCTCATTCGCTTGTGCCGCTGAGATTGTGCTTTCTTTCAACAATTTTCTGGCTACATACAGCAAAGTGAATCATTCGAGGAAAAAAAGGCACATCCATCAAGCCCTGGGGCTGAGTTGCTTAGTACTCAGCACCCTTACACCCATGGGCAAAAGTAGGGGCTTTGATGCAAGGAGCGAAAATGGTGCAAGGACTGACAGCATGATCAATTTGCTCATATTGATGATTCAAAGGCTTCCAGCGTACTGTATCATGTTTCATCTTGATGTTCCGTTATTATCTGGCATTACCCATTACCAAGAACCTGTTGTCTTGCCTTTGTCTAATGACATCAACTTTGCTGCCAGTCCAAGGAAATTGGCAGCGAATGGTGAAGCCACAAGGCACATAGGTCAGAGTTCGGTGGCGGGAGGTGTTGTACGAATCTCATACCTAATCATGTGGTTTTGAACATGACAGGCCTTGACACAGCTCGCAGCATTGAAAATATCCAGTGCGGCCAAACTCATCCCCAGTTGCCGATTACGAAGTGTTGCTCTTGTCTGGCTCAACCCTCCCAAGAACCACCGTTCAGCTATAGCCATGTGACCTCACTAAAACCACTACAAGGCTTACTAGCGAGCGTAGCACTTTAGTCTGCAAAACTTTCAGCTGCTTTCCGGGACCTCGACATTCACAAAATGCCAGGCACTAAAGCTGCTGGTGCTACCACGTCTTGGTAAGATGTTGTGCCATGTGAGGCAGGGTGAAACGAACCTATATTTTATCTAGGCTGCATCATGTCAAAAAATGGGCAATGTCTACTTCAGGACCTCTGATACTTTCATTGGCTCTGTTGTGCCTGACTCTGTCGAGGCCAACGGAAATTCCACAGTAAGTAAGTGACCAGCAGCATGATGACGAAGAATACCGCAGAGCCCCAAATGTCACTCTGGATCCAAGAGCGGATAGCTGATTGGCATGTCCACAACAAAGACATAGTAGCCATGATGACACAGGACCCTATCACGTTCACCAACCAATCGCAACATATTCTTGCCCTCCAAGACCGGCAGAAAGCCCACCAACCTCGCATACCGGCAGCAAACTGATCGGGCATCGACTGCGCAGCAAACTGCTTTAGTTAATTGATCTTATTTAGTGCATATTCCTCTGAGAATGGTGTCTTGAGCTTGTGGCAAAAGTTGACTCCCCCCCAGCTTGCATCAACATCAAAACATCTTATTCAGGGAAGAGCCAAGACACAAAGGACAGATACAGGGAAGCCTGAAAGCCACCACATTAGCCCATTGATCCCCCAGGCAGCTGCCACGTCTGCATTACCCTCACGAAATTGCAATGCCACAGCGTCCAGTTGACCCCAAAGGATGGGGACAGAGGCTCCAATCAACCATGAGACCTGAATTTTGCTTCATGTGCCCAAAAACTCCTAAAAAAGCGCTAATTTTCAATATGTCTCCCCGAACAGCCCCGATAACAGAACCAAACAACACTGAGAAAAATGAGAAAAATATCAACTGAGAAGCAGGATAGGGCCGATTCTGTAGTTGCTCTGAGAGATTGGTAAAAACGGTGGAATGCACGCACTGGTGGAAGCTCTCTACACTTCCAAACCAGTTCGAGATGCATTGTGATATAATCTCACGGTCACATACCATATCATCTGAACCAGAAGGGTCAACATGGTTGACACTACAGCAGTAGCATTGGGCTGCCTGCATGTCGAAACTCTTCAACTGAAGTTGAAGTTTGTCAACGCATCTCTGGTAGCCTCTAAATGAGTCTGTGGCAACATAGAAAGCTACAGCTCCCAGAATCGCAAAAAGACTTGTCCCAAGAATAGGGTTGGTGAATGGGACGGTCAGGAGTGCAAGCATCCCTCCAAACAAAGAGACTGAAATGGCTAAAGTGCAGCATGCAGCAGATGTTGGTCGAATCTCAAGAAGCAATTCTGTTGGGTATCTTGAACGACCAGCATTGAAGCCCTGACAGTGCAAGAAACCCGCCAACTCAAAGATACACCACAACCTCAGCGGGGCGCGATGTCAAGTTTGCTTTTTTTTTGTTTCTGTTGTTTCATCTGTTTTCCTGGTTTTTTTGTATGTTCCTTTCATTTTGCCACATTTTCTTGTCAGTTTTCGTATTTTCGTCGATTTTGTAGTCTTTTCCTCTCAATTCGCTACGCATTTTGCTATACAGTATTCATTGTAGCTGCTTCGCAGATTTCATGTGTTTCTTCAATTTACGCTGGTTTCTCTCCATTTTGCTATCGTGTCTTGCAATTTTGAGATTTTGCGGTCTTTTCCCTTTAATTGGCTATATGACGGGCAATTTCGCTGTGTTTCGTGCAGGCTTTATACAGATTTAATGTTTTCATTTGATTTTACGACATTTTGGTTTCACTTTGCTAGTCTGTTGCTTGGTTCGGGATGACAAGCAAGAAGGAAAACCTGACTCACAGATTTCCGCGTGGCATTTTTGCACGATTATTGCCGCAATGGTTCATCATGTTTACTTCATTCCTCGATATGTCCATTTCACTTCAATAATATCCCCTTTTGTTGCTTTTTTTCCAGGCACATTTGACAACAAAATCACCGACCAGCAACAACGACAACAAAATTCAACCAGAAACAACATCATGTAAGAAACCATGTAGCAAAAAGACAACAATATCATAAAGTCTAATATCCCAAACACTATCAATTCATGAACAACATAGCAAAAATATAACAAGCAATAGCAAAGCACCAGCAACTACACACGAGGAACACCATAACAAACAACAAGAAGCTACAACAAAAACAAAACCAAAGACCAAAGAGTGTCATAGAGATCTCAAAAGCTGGAGGGGGGTTGTTTGGGGGAGGAGGGCACAGCGCCTCCCCCTCCAGGCATGCAGCCTCGGCTGCTTCCACCACCACCACCAAAACAACAACAGCAAGAAGAAGAAGAAGCAAAAATCACCTTAAGCCAACGCAAGCCCAAAGCCAGAGGTTCTATATAGTTCCTTGTCACACTTCGATATCTTGAATGGCCAACAGAGTCAAAACACCAATAAAAGCCAAAACCAACAGAAACCAAAAAGCCAACAAAAGCCAACAAATACCAAAAAGTCAGAAGAAGCCAAAATGCCAAGAAAAGCAATAGAAGCCAAAAACCCAATAGATGCCAGAGCCAACAGAAGCCAGAAGCAGACAGAAGCCAAAAAGCCAACAGAAACCAAGAATCCGATAGAAGCCAGAAAAACAAGAAAAAATACAAACAAGAAAACACAAAATCCAGAAAAAAACAACCCCCCCCACCTCAGCGCGTAGCTGCTGTCCCACAAAACCAGCATAGATTTCGAGCTTCGCAGGAATGCACCCATATTCAAAACCCCTTCTGCCTTTGTAACAGCAGATGTCTGGTCAATGCATACGGTGTCCAAAAAGACGGTGTGTTGCGGCCTGCGAAGGATCAAGGTTGCACTTGCCACCAGCATTCCAGTTGTGAGAGACCATACTGAGGTGGATTCTGAAGCATCGCCATCAAAGACAGCAAACTTTTGCATTTCAGGAACGAGGTGGAAAAACACCATCAGGGACAAAAACAGGGCTGCCGGCGTGCCCAGAATGCATGCGTGCAATCCGTTTTTGACAAGAATGAGCATCAAGACTTTCCATCGGTGGTTTCCATGCCATGAATGAGACAAGAACTGGTCAATCTCTTCGACAATGAAACTCCAGTCATAGAGGTTCTTATGCCGTGACCTGGGGTCAAAAGAATTGCTGGCTAGGGAAGACAACTGGCCAAGGAACATTCTTCAAAAGTACCTACCTGACCCACCTGCAAGGAAACAATAACAAAGGATGATGATGTGGCAACCTGAGAAGGTATCAACCATTTGCTGATCTTTCAGAATTTCATGCATTTTCTGATGCCATGTCCATCCATTTTCACAGCTTCAAAGATGCTAAAGTTGGGGCAAGCTGCAAAAGATGTCTTCTCTGGAGGTTTGAACCATTCCGAACAAACAACTACATCCCGAATGGATGCGGACGAATCGGTCGCGGAACCCCAAAATGAACATATTCATCTGCACATCTTGTACGTTAGCTTTGCAGTGTGAAGTCTTTTTAGTACTACCATGCGTCGTTCAAATATGCTGTCTTAGTTGTATCTAAGATGGCTAGCTGGAATATTTTGACATAATGTCCATATATAAATATACATGTACATTGGACATACACATACCCACCATACACTGCAATTTTCCTGAGTCATGGCTCCAAAACCCAAAACGCTTGAATCTAAGGCACTTTCGAAAAGCATAGCCAAGGCCCTGTAGAAGGCGATGGCAGTGAGTGGCCCGCAAAATGTCTGGTCTGGTTGCCTGAGTCCAAGGGAGATACCAGGGAAGGAAAGTGGCTGTTGGGAAAGGTTCGGATGATGCCACTGGTACCTGGTGATGATCTTTCATGATTCATGATAATCCATGAATCCATGACTCATCATGATGATCCGTGATGATCTTTCATGATCTTTCATGATCCATGGGTCCATGACGATCTATGACGATCCATGATGATGCGTGATGATCCGTTGTGATCCATGATGATCCACGATGATTCTTGATGCTTGTCGCATGAGTGCTTTTCGTCTTTTATACACTTGGCCAGAATTTGTCCCTCACGGATCCCGGCCACAGCTTCCGCAAACTCAAGACAATGAGTACTGTGAAACTGAAACATTGAACAATCTGAAACATGCAATATGCCCTGTGTTGACTGGTAGCTATTATTGTGATGCTGACAAAACGAATCATTAGTACGATGAATGATGGTGGTGATGGTAATGCAATCGCGTTGATGATTGCGATCTGCGATCGTGTGTCAAAGTCCTAAACTTATTATATATGACAGGACATATCTTATTTATAAGTATAATATGGCACACAATGGTGAAGATGAAGTGGGAGTACATGGGCGAATATGTGCCCAACACCAGTTCTGTATGCATCATCTGCCCATGTCACTATGCACATGACACGACATGACATCTGCCTTTTAGTTCGCGGATTTTATTGTGTTGTACTTTTGCCAATGCCGTCTGTCAAGAGTGACTTCTACCTCTGTCGGCTATTGCGACCTGCACAGCCTGCAAGACCTACATCTTATTTAGTAGCCAAAGGTGGGCAAATTGACGGAGGACCTGCTGCCTCCTTTCAATCTCCTTTCTCAACGTTTGCTTACATTTCGCATGTGATGATCTCTTTGTCCAACTCTGTGGGCGAACTGTTCACAAAAATGGCACATATGAGAATCTATCTAGTTGTTGGAGTCCCCCCCATTTTGATCTTGTTTTGCCGGTAAAACTACATATTCCCGCAAGCCTGCCTGCCGGCCAACCTTTCATCTTCGGAAAACCTATTGCAGTTGCTTCATGCATTCGGAGTCTCACCTTTTTGCGTGAGATTGTTTCCCTAGAATTCTGATTTGCAGCTTGTGATGCGTGGCCGATTTTCTATTGCACGGAGGGTGCTCAAACGAGCACCTCAGCTTGGGGATTAGATCACTCGGGACCCCAACAAAAGGAGGATCCTGATCTCGTTTTTCGTGCCCTGACGCAAATTGTCCTGACAAACACTAGTCGATGCCTTGTGCAAGGTCGTACGATTATACAGTGGAGGCACGTGTCTGTGCAACTGTGGCTTCGTCGAATGGTGGAATCTAGTGACTGCAGTGATGCTGCTTCCCATTGGCGTCCCAGGTGCCAAGCGTATAAAACGCATTCAAATTCAACGTATTTTTGTGTGGCATGTTGGCATGAGTCTAGGACTTAGCAGCTGTGTGAATTTAAAGAAATCTTACTGTCCCTTGTCCTGTCGTTCCTGTCTTTTGCGTTTGGCTTGGGATCCTGCTGTCTGTCCGCTGGCTTTGTGGTGTTCTTTTCTAGTGTCTGCTGCTTGTTTCGGCGTTTTTCCCGTGGTGGTCCCCGTTCCTCTCCCTCTGCATGTGCGTGCAAGAACTGCATGGCTAAAGTCTAAAGTTGGTGGACTGTTGGCAGTTGGTTTTCGATGGCAAGCTGTTTGCTTCTACTTATGCACTTCGTGTTCATGCCAATTTCCACACACTACAATGTGTCACTATCCAAATGTGTGTGTGTATGTGTGTGTGTGTGCCTCTCCATCCCTGGCCTTTTTCAGAAATCCTGCACCAAGGCGCTTCCATTGTGGTCATCCAAGTTGCAAGCCTGCTGATATCCAAAATTGCTATCTCAGGAGGAGTCCTTTCATTGGATGCCCTTCCAACCACCACAGCCAGGTTGTCAAGTTCCGCCACCGCCATTGCGGATTCAGCAAAAACAGCGACAGTTGTGACTTGTCTTTCTGAAGTCTTTCAGATATCTGGTTTTGTTGTGGGTTGCTTGGATGATATGTTGAACTGCTTCACTCGACTTCTCGTCTTGGTAGCTTGAAGTGCTTCCAGTCTTGTCTGTGAGCCAACTATTGGTGAAAAATACATACGGTTTTACATGGTGATATTTATGATTTATATATATATATATAGTTCCTAGAACATATGTTTACGTATTTTTTGGTGACAAACGCGTTTGTAACCTAAGGTGACATTTGCACAAACATGGCTGCGGTTCATGGATTTATTGTAGTTTTAGATCCTGTTGAATCCACAAAGTCATCAGGTTCACCAGCCACTGAGCTGAAGGGAATCACACCTCCAAACGTCTCCTCTCGTGGACCAGATGCTGCCGGATCCAAATCCACAAGCTCTGCCTGAGATGGAAACCATGCGCGGCGGCGTTGCAATGGAACGAATTTTCGACATATCAAAGTAACCAAAAGTACAAAATGGATACCCTCCAGGAAATTAACATATCCCACCTGGGGAAAAGGAAAATCATCTTCAAAATCCCATTTTTGGGGGATATGTTAGTTCCCTGGAGGGTAACAAAACTTCATCATCCAGTCGATGAGTCGCGTAAGTTTGGAGCTTGCCAAACCAAAGCGGTGTATCGCCACTGTCCTCCGATTTTCGGCGTAAACGTTCACCCAGGCTGCCAGCTGCAAATGAATCCTTGCAACACGCTGCACCAAGCCAACTGAAAATCAACATCAAAGCCAAAGCTGCTGGGCAACAGCGGAACGCCAAGATTCCACACTCTTCAAGCAAACATCACTCTTTCCACGGTAGCAAGCAAAGCGGGCATTGAATTGCCAAACCTGGCAGGACAACTGGATACAACTGGATAGTTCCATGGAATTTCTCTCGGTGAGGGCAGTCAAAAATGACTAAGACATAGTACACCAAATGTACAGCATATTGCAGCATATCTTGTGGCGCATCACGCACTCATACCCGGCCGAAAATCTCTCTTTGACAAGATCCAAGAAAAAACTGCCTCACAGTTCTGATCCTTGCAGCAGGCTTGTCTGCAAGCATCCGCCCCTTGTTCCACGGGCACATCATCATCCTGCAAGGGAGTCCAGTGCTTCCCCACTGGCCAGGGGCAGCATCAGGGGTGTTCTTGGTAGAGCAGTAAACAACAGCAGTACACGTCAGCACCAACACCTGTGCCATCATCCTTCATAATCAACTACCTCACCACATCAACAACCCCCACCACCACCACCAAACCCCAGGGTCCCATGCATGGGTTTTTGGGCATTTTTACGTTGCCTTGTCCAAGCCATAGCATTGGAGCCCATCGAGTTTTTCCAACACTTGGCCCACTTGGCACGTTTGAGATGCCCAAAGAGGGAGCCATGAAACCCACAAAAGGTGTAGGTAAAACCAACCGCTCAGCATTGGTCACTGAGCGCCATGGCATCCCACAGCTGAAATTCGAAAATTTCCCGCAGTTGTGATCATCCTATAGCTGCGTCAAAGGACCAAATTATCAGATGTCTCACATGCCCCAGGCTTTTGAAATTGTAAGAAGAAAGCATGAGCTGATGCAACGTGGGGAGTCACAATCTTTGATGAACTCTTCGAGTATCTTGTTCTTGAGCAGGCGCAAAAGAAGAATAGTCACTATCACAAAGATGTTTGCACATGAGTATTGAAGCCAAATACGCCAACCAAGACCTTGACAGTAAAGCCCTCAAGTCAATCAGTGTCACCTGCCTGAAGACAGTGTACTGGATGAAGCTGAGAGCAAATCCTCAACCAAGTCTCTTTTCAGAACCTCCGTGGCAGCCTCATGGGAAACGTCGGATGCCCTGGGGCCACACATGGAAGAGTGCCCTTGACCTACCAGCGATCACTAGGAGGCATCTCCATTACCTTGTCAGCGCCCAGGCCTTTAGCATATCAAACCAGCTCTTCAGAAAGTATCTGGCCCATGCATGGCATACGTGCTCGCATCCTCCATTCTGCAAGCGATATATATATATATTACAGCCATTAGTGGCCTCTTTATGTGTTGCCATGTATCAGTGCATGTCTGGGGCCACGTCGCAGGTCATGTAAAGGATTCATGTGGTGTATTGTAAAATACAATGAAATGTTATATATGGTTTATTGGTCTCAAATCTCAAACATCACATGTTACTGATCCTTTACAAAATTCTTACGATTCTAAATTATTGTCACTTAATCTGTATTCTTCAACGAAATTCTGAATATTCTGCATTAGTCTATTCATAGATTATTGGAAGTTATTTTGAATTATTCTATAGGGTATAATTCTCAAATTGTTCTTGATTAATGCCAATGATTCTCTAAATTCTTTGTCATTCCATTTTCTTCTACATTATGTTCAAGTAATCTGAATCACTGAAACTTGCTGTTTCTATTCTGTTCTACTCTATTCTTTTCGCTTGTATTCTATTCTATTCTATTTCTATTTCTATTTCTATTTTTATTTCTATTTCTATTTCTATTCTATTCCTACTCCCTTCCGCTCATTTCATGTGTGTGCGCGGTCCGGAGTGCGCGAAGATTGAAAGAGAAAGTGAAAAACTATTTGCCAATATACATCAACATTATTTTAAAAAAATACATACTATACAAAAATCCAAGCATATAAAACAATAGATTGTAGTTTAAATACATATAACATATTATTTTTTCATATAGGATAATATCAAAGCATATTGAAATATTTAGGATAAAAAATGATCTGTTTTTCCCCTCGCCCAGAACGGTTCTGAACGGTTCTGGGGCCATTTTTGGGTAGTGCCTGGAACGGTTCAGAACGGTTCCGGGAACCCCCAAAAATCCAGAACTAATCAGAACGGTTCTGCACGGTTCTGGAACTAATTGCGTTTTTGGTGCTGGGAGCCCAGAACGGTTCTGAACGGTTCTGGGAACTCAGGTTTTTTACTACTTTTTTAACTATCTTAAAAAGATAAAAATATGTTTTTAAACTATCTTTTTTTTACTAAAATGTTTATAAAGATGTATGCAAATAAAAGGACAAATGAACACATGCAGTAAATTGTTTTCATGTAATTTTTCAGATTCTCCAAAAAATGGACAGAAAAGATATAAAGCTCGTAAATCATACAAAAGACATTCCAGAATCTATTGGAAGTGATAAGTGGTGAACAGCTGGTGGGATCAAAGTGGGCCAAGATACTAAAGCTTTTCATACTCAATGTCGAGTTCGGCAATCTCACGGGCATGTGAGAAGTGGCCAGCTTGTGCAATTTCGGAGCTGCCATGCAGAGACAACAACATTAGGCTTCATCTGGGTTGGATTGAGGGGTCTGTTCCAAAGATCCGTGCAAATTTTCAAGGATACAAGTGGGACGGAAGTGGGACCAAGAGGGGCGGAAGTGGGACGGAAGTGGGACGGAGGAGGGACGGAAGTGGGACGGAAGTGGGACGGAAGTGGGACGGAAGCGGAAGTAGGACGGAAGCGGGACGGAAGCGGGACGGAAGTCGGACGGAAGTGGGACGGGAGAGGGACGGAAGAGGGACGGAAGTGGGACGGAAGTGCCCACAGAACCGTTCAGAACCGTTCTAAATAGTTCTGGGGCCGTTGGGGAACCGTTCTAAATAGTTCTGGGAGGCGGAGGAAGATTCACGAAAAAAATGCTTGGTGTAGTGGCGCTGGCTGGGGGGCGGCGGGAAATTCACGAAGAAAAAGAATTGCAGGGGCCCTTCCATAGCCTTCAGTTCCCATGAAAATTTTGTGTACGAAACGTTGGTCACATACTTTTTCACTTTTCCTTTACCCCGCGCGCCTCCGGAGCGCGCGCTCACGCGCGCTCCGGAGCGCGCCAAAGGCAGTTAGTGAAGGAATTGTATTTGAATGGTTGCAGCAGAAGTGTTAGAGAAAGAAGGCAAGGAGACTAGGTTTGTAGTGTGGTATTGAATCAATCAAGTCAATCAAGGGTAGAGAACAGTTGTAATGTATCTTTTGATTTCTGTGTCAGCAGCCAAAAGGGCAATTAAAGGCAGGAAGGCTTGGTTTGTACCTAGGTCCACAATCCATCGAATGTGTAGGAAACATTGGCAAAATACTTCATATTGGTCAGATACTG
>DF245456.1:0-18958 GCA_000507305.1 Breviolum minutum Mf 1.05b.01 | reverse complement strand
TTATAAGTTACAGATGTGCATAGACTGGTGTTGGTCTATAAATAAGGCTTATATTGCATTACACTTGTATTTCAAGTGCATCCTGTTTTTGCATCTTGGGAAGCATGTGATTTTGTCATCATATGAGATTTGAGTTCCAAGTGCATGTTTCATCACCAAATGAATTTTTGAATTGTACACATTGGTGCACCAGATCGCATGATTCAGGACATTTGTTTTTACGCCTGTCCAGCAAAGGTGGTTCAAGGATCGGAGTGAAAGCAATTCAGTGAGGAGCTGTTTGGTTTGATAAAGTATATAAAGTCTAGTAGAGAATAGAGATGGGTACCTAGGGACCTAGTGCATTAGTATCTAAGTCTAAGTCTAAGTAGTATAGTATAGTATAGTACAGTCATTCTCATAGTCATAGTCAAAGGATAGGCCGCTTCGAGACTTGTTCAACTGAGAGCAAACAGGCTAGCCAGCAGCTGGCCTGCTGTAGGTTCCAGATTTTGTCGCCATGTCCATGTCTTCGTCAGACCCAGAGGCTGATGGTGACAAGGACGGCTGGGATGCAGTGGCTCGAGATTTGTTGTCTTCTTCGCAGGAGGACAGTGATGAGGCAGCAAAATGTCAAGCTTGTAGATCTGAGAGTGCGAGTGTTTCAGATGATGTCTGTTCAGTTTTTGCCGGGCATGCCGAAAGCCCGCAACCTGCTAGATCCTGGTGGGCAGAACTAATTCGTATACATGCCGCCACATGCATTCCCAGCACCATGACTCTCCCCGACCGTGCTATCACATTGGTTTCAGCTTGCTCTGGAATCTGTGCAGAGGGGGAAGCATTGAAGGCTCGCGGGCTGGGTTCTTTTCTCACGGTTTATCCACAGCAACCACGGCATTTCTGGATGGCTTTCTTTTGGCGATTGGGGCAAGTAACTAAAATATTGATATTGGTTGATTCTGGATTTTTAAAATATGAGAATCAGATCATCATGTTGGATACACTGCCACTACATCGGTGCTGCTGCTACACTGCCAGCTGCTACAATCCATGCTGCTGAGCTTCTGCGCAGGCTATGGGCATCAAGTTCAATGCACTGTCCATCTCAGAAGCCAACGAAACTTACCGCAGTGTGATTCTAGCAAATCATGCCAATGTTGTTCAGAACATCTTCAAAGATGTGGCTGAACAGGTAGATTTCCATGCAAAGCAGTGTCACGAGCTACCAGACGTAGACATAGGTGTTACAGGAAGTCCATGCAACCCTTTCTCAACACAGCGTTCAAAGCGCTATGTCACTGGAGACGTAGCCGCGCACGAGTCCTTTGAAGTGACAATGGTCAGTGTGATTGGGTTTTATCGTACCATAGAACCTAAGCTGGGTGTGACAGAACAAGTTGCTGGCTTTGACCAGCCCTTCAGCCACGAGCAGCGCGCCACACCTCTTCAGATGTTGCTCGCACGTTGAATTTCAGGTGGTGACCAGGTGGTTGATGTCAAATCAATGACATGACTGAATCTGACTGTGACAGTGATGTTTTGTTATGAGTGGGGAGGGATTGGGCGCCAAAGAAGTAAAGTAATTACTAGATTACTAGATTACTAGATACTAAGACACAGTAACAGTATTAGTAACTAGTACTATAGTTACTAGTAACTAGTAACTAGTAATAACTACAATGCTTGCACGGAAGCTTTCGTCTTAAAGTCTTACAGTCTTACAGTCCTACATTCATCAGAGGGGTTAGGGCATCAGCTAGAAGCACTGCAAGGTTTTTGGAGAAGATGGGGAACGTTGATTTTGTGCATGGTGGCTACTTCTACACCGTGCTGCGCTTGGACAATCAGATCTGGTCAAAATTGGCAAGACCCAGGCGCTTGGGGCTGGAGAGTGGATGCACTGAAATGATTTTAATTCTGATCGAAAGGCAGTACAAGAAGCATGAGCAAATGAGTGACCCGGTATTGGTGACACGTGTCAGGCAATGGGCTCAAGGCCGAAGTCAGACAAAGTCTACCCTACCGGTTACCGAGCCGATATATCAGCACAAGCGAAAGAAGTAAGAAGTGATGGCTTCGTTTTACTAACTTGTAAAATTATGAGATTAGGTCTCACAAAATGAAGCTTCCCATGACACTTGACAGCTTCCCACTTAATCATTTCAACCAAACCGTGAAACCGCTGGAAGGTATGCATCAGCCAACTTCTAATACTTGACTTAATACTCACAGTCATGATTGACTCACTCTTCTCCATTCATGATTTTGCATCTCACCATCAGCTCACTCACCAGCTCGATCCCATGGACGAACCCTCGTCCGAAGACGATGATGGATGGAATGCTGATGCTGTTGGAAGGTTGTTGCAGGATGGATCAGATTCGGAATCAGTGCCGGCTCAGCTGTTGGCAGTGCGGGCCACACGTGGATCTCACGGTCGGCCATTATCATTCATGGACGCACATCAAGAGGTCGAACCTTTTCAGCAATCACTGGCCATTTTGAGTAGGGGCAGTGCTGCCAGACGCCAATTAGCAGTACAGCAGCCAGCACATGACACTATTTTGGCACGGTTTGGGCCTATTACTGGATTGCCAGTAGGATCGACCATCCAAAAGAAGTTCCTGATGGCCATGGCCAATGCACTTGAGAAGAAGATAGAGTATAGCGAACCACTTGTCGCTGCAATGTTTGACAATATGCTGGCATCAGCGTCAGTTATGGCAAAGTTTCACAACACCAACAAGGTGAAAGTTCAGAGAACCTGTACTCAAGCTGGTTGTGTTGCTCTCTTCGGGGGCAATTGGTTGGCTGGATCATTGCTTGCTTGCTTGGATGAGATGTTGAACAAAAAAGTTTGGAGACCTGTGCTCATGGTCCGCCGTCTCCGCTATGATGAGACACCCACAAGAGTGAGGCTGCCACGAGAGGTTCCAGAGAAAGGCTCATTGACCACTAAGTCAATGGGCACTTCAATGGTCATTTCATTCGATGAGGACAAAGGGGATGACATCATTGAGCATGCCAAAATTCTACAAACAGAATATCAAATTTCATTTCTTGTTCAGGACATGGCCTCTAAAGACTACCTTTTGCAAACTTGCAAAATCCCTACTTCGTTGCAGGCCATGGACAGGACCACAGCAGAAGTCACCAAAGCATGCCTGACTGCCACGATGTCGAGGGTCCCGGACTTGTCGAGGATCAGCAAACACTTTGATTTTCGAGTCCAGCACGCTGCCACGGACAAGTTCTCATCCAATTTGAAGACAGAACGTGCTCTGAAATCAGAGGATCCTTCTTGGATAAAACATCATTGCTTCTGCTCTGTTCACAGGCTTGCGACAGCTATAACAGCATCGAACTCAATCTTCAAAGACGACACGTCTGGTGTCTTGAGCGTCTCACTGGCGTGCAGGGAGGTTGGATCAGCGGGCAAGCTACGACAGATCCTACGGGAGATATTCAAAGAGAGTTTGGTCATCAGACCAGTTGCTGCGCCGAATTCAGATGAGTTAGACAAGTACCGGCGGGAAGTCTACGAGCTGTACTTACCCCTCACCGGCGAGCAAAAGTTTCAAAACTTGAAAAGAAGGTTTGTACTACAGCACTTCATGAATGGCAACATCCAAGTGGCTTCTCCCATAGAGCATTTCTGCCCGTTTGGGCATTGCGTGGACGACGCAGAAGTCAGAGATGCTTTTGAGACTTTTGTTCCATGGGCTTTGGTACCGACCAAGCCCCCGAAGTACTCGAGGGGCCGCTGGACAAACTATGACGTAGCGGTTATGTGGAATGGACTGCTTGCTTCACACAGTTTGTTGAGCCAAGTGATCATGAAGTACACAGGCACGCCACAACGTGGTATTGGTATTGATGACCCAGCAAAGGCAAAGCCATTGCAACTGCCACCTGCTCAGGGAAGCAGTGATGAGGACGATGCCTGGGCTGGTGCTATTGCGGACGTGCTTCAGGACACGGCGTGCACGGTAGCAGCTCCGGTAGCAGAGGTTGAAGAAGAGGGTGCGGTTCAAGAAGAGGGTGATGGTCAGGGCCAGGGTGATGGTCTGGGTGATGGACGCCAGGAAGAAGAAGTGCCCCTTTCATCCATGAATGCCATGAACCCAGACACTGCCTTCTCTTGGGTTGAATTCAACCGCCAACAAAAGGGGAAAGCTTCAGCTTGGGTCCAGACTGACCCATGCCCTCGCCTAGCAATTATGCAGCAGGTGTCTCGGCATTTTCTGGCTATCATGCACCATTTCCTGAAGATTTCTGGAGATGTTTGGGATAAGGAGCAGGAGCGACTTGCCCAAGATGGACAAAAGCGAGGTTACAGATTGCTGGACTATGCTCAGTTGTCCACGGTCAACCAACACTTGGGAGCTCTGATTGTATCCTTGAACAATGTCCCCATCGCTTTGCCGATGCTTTCCCAGACACGGCGTTACAAGCATTTGATGTTCAGCATGGCGTCGAAAGGTGTTTGTGCGATTCATCAACTTGTCAGGTTGCCCCACCAGAGTTTTCCATACAAAATGTTTATGGGCTTGGCTGAAGGCTGGCAAGTCTTTGCCCATGATCGTGTTTGCATGTACGATGAGCTGACTGCCCGTTTTTCCGATCACTTCGGCAGACCAGAGAACACCCCTGATGCTATGGTTGCTTTGGAGGCCTTGGGAATCTGCAGTCACACTGATGTGGCAGCTATTGAGTGCCGCCACGCAACCAATCGAGATTTTACTATGTTGCGGGGGCGTGGGTGGCAGCCGAACCTAACAACCATTTCGGCTAAGTTTGCCTGCGGGTCATTCAAGCCAGATCTAGTTAAAGCTGTGAAAAAGGTCAAGAAGAAGACTCTTAAAAAAATACGTCGCCCAGGAGGGCCATGGCGAGCCTTTCTGTCACACAGGCTCAGAGGCAAGCCTGTCTTGACCAGCTTGGGAGCCTTTCCCGAAGTGAAGATGAGCGAATCTCAGTTTGCATCAGCCTTTGTAATTTTTCTTTGATTTTCCAGCCTTAGCCGTAGCCTTAAGCCTTAACAGTTACAGTTAAACCATTAACCGTTTAACCTTTTTGAAAATAGAATAGAAATATAAGTAAATAGTAACATATTTTTGAAAACTGGAAACCATTCAGCAAACGAGGATTTGGCAGCAGAGTATCATGCACTCACCCCAGAGGAGAAGTCCTATTTCGTTGAGGTTGGCCGTCTTGCAACAATTGCAGGCCAGGGCGGCTACAAGCCCTTTGGTGATCGGAAGAAACAGAAGCCATCAAATCATCGACAAATGGTTTCTGATACTGCTACAGAAACACTTGCAGTCACAAATGCTGGTGACTGCATTCCGCTATCCTTGGTGCGTACTGAGGGGCAACCATTTTCATCAGTGTTCAGCAAGTTTTGCCAGGATGTCAGAGCTATGAGACCTAAGAAGCCTGAGTTGCCCGCAGAACTGCCTACTTGCAGCATAGTCAGCAACATGATCAATGCAGTGGGAGGCACTGCGCACAGCAATTCCTTTCGCCACGGGTCCTCCAACTCTACGGATATGACTAAGCCTAAGCTTCATGTCTCTCACTGGAAGCCTCCAGTAGCTGAGTATGCTCAGGCCAGGAATCGGTGGTTGCAAAAGCAAGTCAATGGCATTGTAGTAGCAGCAATGTTAGCAGTTGGCGTTTAACAAATTTTCAGCAGAACATAGTAGACTTATGAGTAATGGAAGTACTGTAGAGTCGAGCAGCTAAGCAGCAGCTATTCTATGTATATTAAAAAATATGATATACATATGAATATATATATATATATATATATGTCTAGAGTCTAGAGTCTATAGTCTATGTATATATTATAAATATATAAATATATATTATGTAGCTAATGTAGTTTCACAGTTTTATAGTACTGTAGCGATGGCGAATATATTAATAAAGCGCAGCATTGCATCGTCATGAGCCTGCAAGGCCGTGTTCTGCGATGAGAACGAGTCTTTTCGAAAGAAGATGTCCATTTCCAAAGCGGCGCAGGAAGCGTGGACTGAGGAACACTCGGTTTTTTATCACAAATGCCAGGAACCAATCAAAATTGTGAACGCCAATTTGTTTCCTGTTTCTGTGTGCTACAAACATTCCACGTGCCTGTGCGGGCAGCCAAACATCCTTCGCTTCTACAAGAAGTTCACAACATGTATGAAGCTGCTATTCAAGAAGACCAAGACCAAAATCACAAAGCAAAGGTTGCTTCTTGAGGAAGCTCGTGTGGTCTTCCGGTTGACGGCTTCTGGGCAAGATCTTGAAGCTGGCAGCGAGCTCTACTTCCACCCTGGCTACATCAATTTCAAAACTTGGATGCTGACTGTCATGGAGATGGTGAAGATCACTGAGAAAAACGAGCATGGCTTCTTGCAATTGACGCCTTCGTGCTGTCAGGATGCTGGGTTGGATGGCCATGGTGTCAAAACATTTGAGCAGTTTGTGAAAGACCATGTGGATTTCAGCTTGCAGCACACTGCTAGGGTCTTCTACCTGGTTTGTGATGATCAGCTGCTAGCAGATGAATACATGTGTGGAAGTTGTGTGGAAGTGGCGTCGTTTGATGAGCTGGGCGAATTTACAGTGTGGAGCGGAAGTGGGCATGAGGGTTCAGGCAGTCCTGGGCATCGGCTATTGAAAAAAAGGAGAGTTGAACCAAAAGAAAGGGGCACAGAGAAGAAGAGTGTGCAAAAGAGGGCAAAACCTGCACGGCCACCAAACCTTGCCATGCTAGGAGGCCTTCCACTTCAGAATTCAGAGCTTCCATCTGGCGATGACGACCTTCTCAATGAATTGATTGGTGCTGATTGGGCAGACAGTGAACACGAGAGCAAGCATGACAGTCTCAGCGAGGGTGGGGAAGAGGAGTCACAGTTTGAAGAGGATGAAGAATTTGATCAAATGATGGATCTGTTTGCTGATAGTGAGAGTGTTGCGAGCGTGGATGTTGCGAAAGAGCGAGACGAAGATGAAGTTTTGGATGAAGCACTGGCTGCTGCGCCAAGCAGTGATACTGATGCTGACAACTGTGCCCCTGACGCTGCCAATGGAAGCAGCAGTAGCACGAGCAGCAGCAGCAGTAGCAGTAGCGAGAGCAGCAGCTCCAAACATGAGCGGCGGCAACGTATCACTGAATATACAATCCAGGTCGGTGCTCATGAAATCCACTACAACGTCAATGGTGAAGCTTTCAGAGCTCATTGCAGTGTGCACCAAGGCTGCAAAAGGCAACGGACAGCAAGATCATCGCAATTCTCGTTTCACAACAAAGGCCAAGGAAGGCCACTGGGGCTGCTCATGGCCTGGTTGGAAAGCGCTGATCAGTTTCCAGACAAGCAGTCTCATATGAAAGCACCTGCAAGCAGCTTCGCACAGCGTAGGCCAGCAAGAGCAAGATTCAAGGCTCTTTCAAACTCAAAGACATTTCTTGACCAAGAGAGAGAACAGGGAGATTCGGAATATTCAGAGCCTGAAGACATCATTTGAAAACAAACTGACCGACCAGATCAACGGTGGCTAAGTCATCGTCAATCTGTCCTCTGTTTCCCCAACAAGAGAAGCAGCACAAGACGTGCGCATCAGGAAAAACCGCTAAACTGTGATGGGTTTGGGGAATCAATATCAGGGAAGGAGTTCTCATAAGGGCAGGTAGGAGCTAGCAGGTAGAAACAGCTAGTAACAGTAACTTAGTAAGCAGTATTGAGATATATAGTGAGACACTTTAAGAATCAGTATATTAGTATATCAATTATCAAAGTTATGATCTCATCTGATATGATAGACTCGAATCATATCGGACATATCGATATATCGATCAAAAAATGCACCGAGACATGTATTATCAGGGAACTTTCACCTTCTGTTTGCAGCTTGGGTGACCATTGTTGTTGCTGGTAGTTGTAGCTGCGTGGCGTAGCGGTAATCTTTGTTTTTGGTAGTCACGTCACTCTTTTATTACACCCGCTTTGCAGGCTGTACATTGTCTTCTTCAGGAAGGACACCTACTCTCGCACACAGGTTCAATCTTTCAAAAGAGTCATGGAGGCTGGTGCTCCTGAAATGATTTTACAAACTGACCTTCTTACAAACTGACCTTCTCATTGTTTACTGAAAAACACCTGAAGACTCATTCAAGTCCCTAAGTAACGTCGGCCATGCTGAATAGTGAATGTCCGCTGGAACGTCTCTTGATAAAAAAGATGCAAAAAAAATAATGGTTGGAATTCAAAACAGGCAGGCACTTGCCAGCCGCTAGACTGACAAATGGAGCTCCTTCAGTTTTGTTTCAACTCAGCGTTTTCAGATTCGGTCGATACAACTGTCATCGCCGCTAATGTGTTTCTCGGAGTCATTTGTTCAAGTTGCGTATCGTATTGAATCGGTCAGGTGGTGGAGGAATACAAAATCTCCACGCAACTGTTGAAGTTTAGACTGTCGGGTTCGGATTTTGTTTTTTGGAGTTTGTACTTAGGTCTTGGATGGTTTTGGAAAATCAGTATCAGTAGCCGTAGCCGTAGCCAAATACCACCACACTCCAGATATGTAGAAGAATCAGCTGTTTGAATTCAATTGTTCGAATTTGCAAATTCCAGAGTCATGATTAGCGGATTAGCGGTTAACGGATTGATGGGTTCAGCAGATCGAAACTCGTGCTTGCACGACGCGTGATAGCTACTGTTTCCACCAAACAATTATATATTTTCCAGGGAAGGCCACTGGTCCGTATACAGTTCTAGATTCTAGGTCAAGATTGCTTTCTTTGCTGCTCTTGCCAGGCGATTGCAATTCAACAGCAAGATCATGGGAGCCGAGAACTATGGGAGCTTCTGCTTCCAGAAAGCAGCAGTGACTACCAGAGGGAATTGGAGAGAACGTCCGAGAAGCAAAGGAATCGGAAGGACGAGTTTTTTCCACGATTGCAAATCACACGTTTCAATTTTACAGGCTTAAACATGTTTAAACTTAAAAGTATCAGATCAGTTGTGGGACAAGAATCATCAAAATGTCAAAACGCTTTCTGTTCAACGTTCCCGAGCACAATGTTTCTGCACTTTGTGGTCATGAGTTTTTGTTCGATATAAACTGCGCAGAAAACAGGTGGGAATATCTCGCAGCAAAGTATATAATCTACACTCTACACTCTACACATTATATGTACAAAGATTCGGCAGCATAGTGTGAGTCTATGTCGATTTTTCTTCAGCTGTATGTAACATATGTATACTAGGGAAGAGATTTGAATGGATTTGGAATGCAATCTTATAGTTTTATTTCTTGGAATGCGCCGCACACACACGCAGGGCCAAGGGTCTGGAATGCATTTGGAATGCACTCTTGTGGGGAGAATGCATTTGGAATGCACTTGGAATGCACTCTTGTGGGGAGAATGCACTTGGAATGCACTTGGAATGCACTTGGAATGCACTTGGAACGCACTTGGAATGCACTTGGAATGCACTTGGAATGCACTTGGAATGCATACCTTTGCAACCAAGCTTGAAATGCACCTGGAATGCACCTGGAATGCACTTGGAATGCACTTGGAATGCACTTGGAATGCACTTGGAACGCACNNGTAGTAGTAGTAGTAGTAGTAGTAGTAGTAGTAGTAGTAGTAGTAGTAATTGTAGCAGTAGTAATCAGTAGTAGGGATTGTAGTTTGGATTTTGGAGTTTGGATTTGAATTTCATTTCCTGAAAAAGATGCGAATACACCGCTTCTCACCGCTGGTGGACTATACTTTTGATACATGTACCATTTAAAATGTATAGTAGAAGTATGAATATTTGTCTATATTCTAAATATACATTGTATAGATACACATATTTTCTTACAAATAGACCATTTGACGACGACATATAACATATGACATACATTTTAATACACAGCAAATACAGAAGTTTGCAAACAATCATGACCCCACAGGCCCAGGATGCAAACGGCCAATGGTGTGTTCAACGCATCGATTGGATGCGCGAGATGAAAATTCCTGAAACCGTAGCTTCACCATGGTGTGGGCAATCCACGCTGAGAAGAGAAGCAACAGAGAGAGTGCAATCCCTAGTAGATTGCGTTGTTTGGGCCAAGCTTGGTTTAAGATCTAGGTCAATGAGCTGGTCTGAAAAAACAGAAGCTTTAAAGCATTCTTACGTTGACACCAGCCAGAATCACTGTCGCCGACCCTACACCAACACCCAGGGCGTGACAGGAACATTGACCACATCGTCTCACATTTACTCCTTTGGCAGGGACAGTTTCATTTTGCCAAAGGAGTTGCTCCTTTGGCACGGACACTCCCGTGCTATCAATATTCCAGACCATGTCAAAGCGTCTCAACTCAAGGCCCTAGCAGGAGAGGGAATGTCCCTCCCTTGCATTGGAAGCGTGTTGTGGTCAGCTTTGCTTGTCCGGTTTGAATCCAACTAGGTGAGATGACTCCCTGCAATGGCTTTTGAATTGATATGTTGATGGTGTAGTGTACCCACAGATACAGATACAGTATTTAACTATTTATATAATAACTGTTTTCAGCGGTGGATGTAATCATGTCGGTATAGACTCAGACATATAGTAATATAGTATGATAATATAGTATAAGTATAAGTATAAGTCTAGTATATAGATTCAGATTTATTTGGAATGCGGGGTGTCTGAAACACCTTGATGGCTGCCAGGCACCATTCTGTAGATTTTTTTTGTCATTGCAAACAGCTTTGCCGTGTGCACAGATGCCGGGGCTGTTTTGGCCATCCATCCAGTGACAGTTTCTTTTAACCTTTGGCTCCACCAAATTCATCGAACCCGAATCATTGAATATAGTCGTAGTCGTAGTCGTAGTCATATATAATAACATTAACTATACTTAGTCTTAGTCACTCGTAGCCGTAGCCCGTAGCCGCTGCCATACATGCAGCCTTTTTGTCGTGCAGTGTTGTGGTTGATACCTGCAGCCAAAGATTGTCCCTCGGGGGGGCAGGAAATGTGCAATTCAGGACCTAGACCTAGATGCAACTTCGCGTACGTAGCCGTAGCCGCGCAAAAAAGAGAAGTGACGTGTTATGACCTGTTGTGATTTCACCGTGACAAGCAGTGCGCAGTTCCTACAGCACAAGATGTTTTTTTAGGGCGTACGACGAGGAGAAGAAATCAATGGTGAATCAGTTTGTAATCATTAGTCATTAGTCGTAGTAGTAGTAACTAGTAGCAGCTTCAAGTCTCCGAATCTTGAGTTTGTTGATAAAGCGACGGTCCTCCATTCTGTGGATCAAAGCAATTCGTGGATCTCGTCTCCATCCCTGCATTGGGCAATCGTCGCAGTTGCCATCAGCAGATCTTCAATGCCACCGCAAACGAAAAGGAAGGTAGAGGAGAGGGGACAGGGAGTGCATTAGCTTGCTATACGTCAGAATTGCAGTAGAGTAGAGTAGTAGAAAGTAGTACCTACAGTATAGTGGAGATAGAGTGAAGTCGGATCGGATAAGAAGGATAAGCAAGTAAGTCTCAGTGGGGTGAGTAGTTCTCTCTCATGTTTCATGCCTTCAAACCAGGACTCCAGAGCGTTGGTCCCTGTCAATCCTGACCCAAAGAAGCAGAGCCGCAAAGCCTTGATTTGCAAAATCTGTGATGCATCTTCTTCAGACAAGGACAGTGGATGTCACGTGTTTTGACTGACTGCTGATATTTTTTCCAGCCCATTAGATGGTGACTAATTATTTCTAGAAAATATACAGGTGGTATAGTATAGTTAGTATAGAGTGACTTAGTGACTAAGCAAATATAAACCTGCTACACGGTAACTGCGACAGAAATAATGGCCCAACGGCCCAACAGCATTGATTCATTGAGCTGCTTCATGGGTTCCCTCGCGCAGGCCACTAAATGGGCTGAGTATGATGTGAAGAACAAGCCGATCAACCAGGTATGCCTAAATTGTTGGGAGAGCATACAGGAGATGGCTCCAACCCATACAGTGGATCAAATTGCTGCCATGCGTGATTCAAAGAACCCAACGGACGTGACGTTCATGCTTGATTTCGAGTCAGGTAGATTGATCAAGCAAGGTGAAGCTGAAAAGCGGAAATTCATGCCGGCTTCAGACGTCACTTTGACGTCCCAGTACGGGTTACAAGTGTACTTTAAGGTCGGTCTTGTGACAGAGTCTGAGTTAGCTCGGCTCACAGGATGCACTGGCAAATTGGCAAAACCACTTGTTGAACCCATCAGTGTAAGGCTGGATGGGCCGAAGTCTTTGCCAACCAAGTTGTGGCCGATCAGCCTGAAAGGCCTGTCGGCAGAGGAGACAGCTGGCATGTTGAAGGCAAAAATCACTCACGATTCTTTTGCCTCTCACCAAGAGTCTTTGCTGAGAGCTGACAATCAAATTTCTCAATCACAGGGCTTGAACCTCTTCGGCGTCAGTGCAGAGGGATTGAATGAGAACAGGATCTCAATCAGGAATCCTTCCAAGATTCCTACCGTTGCGCAGTTGATCGAAGTGAAAAAGGAAGCGACTACAGCTACGGTTCAGCAAGCTGAGGAAGAGGTTGAATCATCTGAGGAGGAGCCTGGATCTGGTGCTGAGGAAGCAGCTGCCTTAGCTGCTAGTGCTAAGGCTGCTCCCAAGTTCAGTTTGGGATCCCATCAAACAGCTTCAAAGCAGGTCAGGAAAACTGGCAAGTCAAGAACTGCTGCTGCTACTTCTTCTGCGCCGGGCAAAGCCGTTGGCGTTAGTACCAGAGGTGACTCTCCAGCCAAAAGCTCATCGAAGATCAGCAAGAGAAATACGAAGCAAGATCGTTTGGTTGAGGAGGCTGAGACCTGTCTTGCAGATGACCGGGAAATGCTGCGTGTGGCCAAGAAGCACCTTGCAACACCGAAAGGTAGCAGCTCTGTGTGCTTGGCCGAACTTCGAGTGAGCATCGTCCTCAATGGTACGAGATTGGGGAATACACTCACAGGGGTCGGGTGTTGCCAAAAAAGTTTTGGGAGGTTGTGACAGTAATGAAGCGTGGTGTAAGTGGACTGATTTTTTGCCATGGAAAACGTTTCGGAAAGTTTTGATTCACGCGTGTTCATTTTCACAAGCCATGCTTTGAGAAACTTTGTTACATGAATTTACATGATATCACACCAAAGAAACACGAAATGAATTTCAGCCCGCAATAGAATGAAAACCCTGGAAGGCTGGGAGGATCCTTGACAACTTCAGGGACACTGCTAATGCGAGCACATGCAAAGGGGAAGCTCTCCTTTTGCAAGCCCGGATTCGAGAATGCAAAGCTGCTACCACTCTGCTGGACGTTTCCAAGGATTGTTCCAAAGCCAGTTGGGAAGAAATTCTCGGAGCTTTGGATGTTCTGAAGGCGCATTGGGATGGGATTCCTACTTCCATGAAGGCAAAGCTTGCAGAATTGAACTTGGCCCTCAAGGTGCAACTGCTGGACAAGTGTGCTCCTGATGATAGAGAGGCATGCGTGGTTGGAATTGTGGAGTGTATGTTTCCTGTGTCCAACAGTCCTGCATCCTTTGATGGAAGTAACCCCACGATGCTTTCTGCCATGTCTGAAGTCATGTTCGTCGTGAATGGTGAGTCCGGTGATCTTGCTATGAGCATGGACGCAGAGGATGAAGAGACAGAGGATCAAGTGCCCCACAGGATTGCACTCAAGGCTGGGTCTCCGTTGCTCTGTTTCTTCTTCCAGTGCAGCAAGATGAGTGCAGTGTAGCGTCTAGACTCTAGACTCTAGACTCGGCAATGTATGTCACCGAGGTCTCGACTGTCACTTTGCAGCTAGGCTAAGATAAATTCATGTCATAACAATAAAAATCATTGGAACGTCATATCATATCAGATATCAAATAAGATGCGTGCGTTTAAATTGATGAAGTTTGTCCGTTAGATACGACTGTTCGGCTTCGGTTTTCTTGCATCTTCCGTTGTACTTGTGCCATGTGCGGCCCAAGCTCGTGTGTCTCTTACCTGCTCTGCAAACCCGGTTGCAATCACACCCTTCAAGCTGATGGCGCCCAAGATCCCGGTGTCGAAGGTCACTACTAAAGAGAAGAACAATAAGGCGGCTATGGCGAAGGCTAAGGAAGCTGTGCCAAACGATGTGATGGAGGACTACGCTTTTATCACTGACAAGATTGGCTTCAAAATTGTTGTGCCTTGCTTGATGTTTGTTACAGTATTTGTTCTAGACTCTAGTGACCCTAGTGTATTTGACATATCGTGGTATGTTAGACCATGCTTGGCTCAATCTAGTCATAGCTGAGTAGAGTGACTCTGATGATAATGGTAAGATTTGATAGAACAGAATCAAAAAAGGACAGTTAGTCAGTATTTTTCAGCTGCCGTGCCAAAAACAATTAATTGTGGCGAAAAACATGTGACCAGGTACGTTTGATCAACACTGGTCGCAAGTTGGAGCTGGAAGTTGGCCCATTTGCTATCATTCCGAAGAGCTGCTATTGGATTCAGTACCGTCTGTTCAATGATCCCATTGGCCTGGACAGCCAAGCTGCTGAGGGATATGTGACCGACTACAAGTTTGCTTTTGGAGTCAAGTCTTTTGAAGATCGTCTTGTTGAATCCATTCGATGTGATGGGTTTTGCTGGAAAGATTGACCGCAAGTGAGTGGCATTTGCTGCACACTGCACTGGACTTCATACAGCTGTAGGTCCGTAGGTAGGTAGGTAGGTTGGTACGGCTGGTAGGGTAGCTGCTGTGAATTGTGGCTTTCGCAGCTGAATTGTCGGACTGCTGGACATGAGTAGCTCGTTCTGGAAAGTGAAGGTAACAAAACTTGACTTAACTTAACTCTCCTCACTCATTTCTGTTTTCATCAGCAGCGAGACAAACATAATACTTATGTAGCAGCACTGTATCAGCAACGCTGTAGCTTTCCTCCACTATCTGCAATTTTGGCAGGATGATCCACTAAAGGAAATGCGCACACGATGACACGACTCCACAGCAATGAAAAAAGAGTGCGCTGGGCTGAGAACCAAGCAGTTCAACATAGATTGTGACTAAGACCGAGACATCCACCTCACTATCACTATCACTAAGACTAAGACTAAGGGACTATCACTAAGGCTTATATATATAACTCTAAGACTCTAAGACTCTAAGACTCTAGGACCTCTACGAATAATGAAGTATTAAATCTAAAGTATATAGTATAAAGCTTCAATGAAATCTTGAAAAATGCAGTATGTCAGTATGGAAAATTGTTTTTCACCGCAGGCAGTGGAAGATGGTATCATTTCTGGCTTCGGTTGCTCTTCACTCTTTGCAATGCTTGAGGCAGGAGAGGCAGCTTCGGATAGCATTGCTCTCTTGGCTGAGAAAGTTCTTGAAACTATCAATGACAACAGTGCAGAGATTCAAGAGCTTCAGCAGCACCCTTGGAAGCAAGTGAAGGGAGTAGCTGAGGCATTGTTGCGCGTTCAGAAATTCTCCAAATGTATTTTACATTTGCTGAACAAGAACTACATCTCAGATGGCCAGCCTGCGATCAACAATGTGCTTGCATTTACGCAGTATGTGGGCAAGTCAATCTTCGAGAAAGCAACCAAAGCGGCACTGACGACGGACGGTTACTACAACGACCTTGTGTCCGAAGTGGTGAGAACCGCTGCAAGCACAAAAACATTGCAGCCCAAGTTGGCCAAGGTGCAGAAACATCTGGAAAGCGAAATGGAGTTGAACTTGGATACGATGACAGCAATCGCAGATGGGCTAGCAGAGTTGCGCAATGGCATGCGAAAAGGGAGCCTGAAAGCAATGGACTCCTTGTTCTTGAGCAAGTTGCGGATTTTGGCCGACCAGATCATGGTGTCACAGCCAATCACGGCTTCCAATGTATTTGTGAAAGCTGTCATGAAAAGTTTGGCCATGTATGAGAAAGAGCCAGGGGTGCTTGATGTCTGTCAAAACATGCAGAAGTTCATGACTAACAACAGAAGCCTCATGGCCTCAAGTGACCTGCTGAATTTTGTGGAGAGTGCTGTTAAGGACAGAGACTTGGACCCGGCAGCACTGAAGGATTTGGTGAAGAAGTGTGACCGGACATCCCTCGGTCCAGCTCTTCTTGAGAATATGGAGGAATACCTGCATGACCTCTTTCTCGTGGTGTGTGGCAAGGCCAGGCTTCTTTCAGACTTACATTCATACAGTCATACAGAATATGTTGAATATAAGACTTACTTGTTAGACGTTTCAAACAAACATTGACTTACTTGTTTTTTTCTTGGTAGGCCTTGGTAGCATACTTCCACGCAATATGTACGTCGTACATCGTACATCGGTCAGCATGGCAAGGGGTACAGTAGTTTTGGTGGTGTACATTGTACATGTATGCCGGCAGGTGAGAGCCGTAGCAAACTTTGGTGTTCCCAATGCCACCGAGCACACTGACCCTTTGCTTTTGCTTGCTGGTCTGAAGTATGTCCAAGGGGATACAGTGCACGAGGCTTGCACCAAGTTCGTTGCTGCCATGAAGGCAGGTCTTTCCTGCATGTCAGCTGGCAAGAAGTACAGCAGTATGGCGGACACTGCGGCTGGAAGGATTGCCAAGGATCATGACGATCAAGCTCTTGTGAGATTTGGGACTTGTATCTCAAACTTCTTCACTGCCATGAATGCTTTGCAGAGCTTTATTCCAGACCCTGCTGGAGGGTCATGTACCAATGGCACTTTGAAGGTTGATCTTATCTTCAGCCATGAGGAGCTTGGCGCGAACTACGAGATCTTCTTTGATGCGGTTGGCCTGCGTGCATCACAGTTCATGTCGAACTTGGAGCGTTGCTCTGGAAGTGCAGTCCAACTGGCAGGTGGGTTTCAACGTGGAGCTGATCAGTTCTGGAGGAAAGACCTTGAAGAAAGTGCAGAGATGAATGAGCTGAAGGCTGCGTCCAAGAACACACTCAAGAAGATAGATGGCTCTCAGTTGAAGACTTCTGTTGAAAAGCTGGAGAAGGCTGGTTTCTTTTGCTGATTCATCGATTCGGATACATACACTCAGTCGCTGTACACTGTACACCTAATCGTACTTATACTTGTGATGTATGACTTATAATATCAAAGCTTGGATTGTAGTTTAAAAGGAGTGTAGGTCATTGTCGCAGATTCGCAGCCATGGTCGTCGTAGGTCGTAGATAAATATAGCAAATAAGATATCAATAATAATGATAATAATAATAGTACTGTACTTGTCACCGCTCTGCTTCCATTCTGATGCAAAGGTATGAGGCAGGACCAGTGTTTGTGTCTCATGTTTGATGCAGGCTATTGAGGATTGCGATGTCTTCGTCAAGCGGTTTCAGGATTTGCTGAGCAACCATCATCCTAGCGTGGCCATTCAATCAGAGGGAGCATTGGGTAGCATGAAAAGCTTGGGTGAGAAGCGAGATGACGTCTACAATAATACTTTGAAGGAAGTTGGTGCGATGGTTGTAGAACAGCTCATTCTGAAATCCTCTTCTTTCCCTCCAAATGAGCAGAAGGGAATTTGCTCGAAGATGGTCCAGTGGATTGCAGGTGAAAAGTTTGGTTTAGCCGAAGAATCGTTTCACCCCACGCTTCTTAAGTTTGCACGGGATCATGCATGAGCCCTGAGGCTCATCAAATCATGCGAGAATCACAAGGAAGTGATTCATGAGTCTGAGTAAGCGAGGTGCCAAATTTTGCTCATCATTGAGCCGACTGGCAATTTTGGAGATTTGGGTCACCACAGCCGTGTTGTCCGTTGTTTGTTCATTTTTCGAGGATATTTTCCGGGAATTTCAATCAGGTTCGAATCAGAACACACTAAAGTCACTAAAGTTTCACTAGTCACTAGTCAACTAGTCACTCTCACTAAAAACTTAAGACTTAAGACTTACCGTAAGACTGAAGGGCTGCCTAGTTCCAGGAAGAGCGACTGATGACCCACAAAAGCAAAGACCCGAACAGCCTCTGACTCAAACCAATCACCGTGGATTCTGTGACCGCGATGGAAAAATGTTAGTTGAGCGTGCGCATTTAGGGGCCAAACAGAGTGACAGTCTCCCATACTCCAACAGCATGGCAGCGTGGCATAGTAGTATTCCTCTGTATCCCTATAGTATAGATAGTGAATAGTGATAGTGATAGTAAGTCATAGGTGACATAATGATGGTACAGTTTCATTTCTTTGAGGTTCTTGATAAAGTGATGAAGTATGTATGTTGATCTCAAAGGGTGCGCTGGTGTGAGTGCATGGCTTTTCCAGTGTGTGTGTGTGTGTGTGTGCCTGCGTGATTTCCGCACTTGAGGTGGCATGGACTTGCAATCCAATACCATTTGTGGAACCCATCTGGAATGAGTTTTTGACATGCATGTGGAATACATGTGGAATGAGAATAAGTAAAATCCAGGATATTGGGGTATGCCTAGCTGCGTTACTTATAACAGTATCCATGTACTCAGGTCCATCGACCTCCATATCAGGAATATGTGCAACATCATGAGATGCTGGCATGCCCTCAGTTTCACTTGGTTTCTGATCATCATTCTGATCAATCTTTGGAACTTCATCATCGGGCACACCAGAAATGGCAGGTTCCCCAAGAAGCGACCTGTTTCGTTTAACACATTCTTTGGTATGTCTAATACCTGGAACATCCATACCCGTTTCGCAGGCCGGACAGTGACGGGTTTTAATCCTCTTAGGAGGAGGAGGTGGTAAATCAGCTTCAGGGCCCCCATCCCTAAACAAAACGTCTTCTTCCTTTTCTGGGGTTGTGGGTGCATACTCTTCCAACGCTTCCCCTAAAGAGTCACGCACAACTGGTTCACCAACCTCTTGACCTTGAACCTGGATTCTAAGCCAATCGTCATACCGTCTACAGCATGACTTTGAATGTGAAAACCCCTTCCTAGTCCCAATTTCATCAATCGATTGACATGCCTTGCAGTTT
>DF245455.1:3762-17613 GCA_000507305.1 Breviolum minutum Mf 1.05b.01 | reverse complement strand
GTATCTGTATTGATTATCATCAATGATTAGTGTTTTAAGTTTTTTACCTTTGTTGTTCAACTTGTATCTTGCTAAATTTTCTTTCAGAAGAAACTTAACAGTTTTGGTGTCATCATCTGGCAATTCATTGTTCATAACTTAAACTATATACTTTTAATATTATTACTTCTTTAAGCCATTTTTAAGTTTTATATTTCTAGGAAGTATTTCAATCATCAACCATCAAAAGCTCATGACGCAAATATCGCCTTTTCAATCCCTCTAATAGATAATATTTTTGAAGTGTCATGTCCCTGTCTATCTTTTCTATTGTATAGACTTTATCACTCCATCGGCTATTAGTTTCTTTTCTTGAAATATAATTCCCCGCTCCTTTCGTATATATTTTCACTTTATCTCCAACGGTCAGTTGAGGGTATTTTCTAAAGTGCTTTTGTTTCAGTGTTAAATTTACTTTTACATTAACTCTATTTTCATCTTTGTGCGCTTCTACCGGTTTAGCTCCAGTTGATGAGTGTATTGTGTTGTTATATTTTTTCAACGTTGGTTTGTATAAGTCTGTCCAGTTTCCTTTTGTAAAACGAATTCTGTCCGCAACTCCATTCTTAATAGTCCGTATTAGTCTCTCAACAATATTGGCATGGGTTCTTGTTGTTTTTTGCACTATACCTAATCCATCTAAATACTTTTTAACTACTGATAAAAATGCTGTATCCTCATCACTGAATATTTCTATGGGTTCTCCCATTACTTTGAATGCTTCCTTCAAAGCCTTTAATACATCTTCACTGTTTTTGTTTTCCATTGGATGAATGTAAGCATACCTACTAAAAGCATCAATTACTATTAAAGCATAACGCTCTTCTCCCTCTTGCTTAAACTTGTTCATATCCATAATGTCTATTTGAAATTCTGCCCTAGCATATGGAACTAAATAACTGTTGTAATTCTGATATCCTTTTATTTGTTTATTCGGCTGTTTCTTCATAAAGTTCTTGACTTCTTCTAATGTAATAACTGCTCCTTCTTCTTTTGCTTGTTCATAAAGTGATTTAGCACTACCATAGCCTCGCTCCAAATCATAGTATATATTACTTAAAATTTGTTCATTACTCAATCTACTCATTATATTATATAATTAGTTTTTATTAAATCAAATATTATTAATAAGAACTAATTTCACTAAACATTGGTTTTTGCTTCTGTACATCTTTTAGACTTTTCGTGTCTTCTGATATTAGA
Source organism: Breviolum minutum Mf 1.05b.01 (assembly GCA_000507305.1). Taxonomy (NCBI): domain Eukaryota; class Dinophyceae; order Suessiales; family Symbiodiniaceae; genus Breviolum; species Breviolum minutum. The sequence goes on along the minus strand of DF245455.1, from coordinate 16,371 downwards.
GCTGTCGGAAAGAGTTTTTCCACAAATTCTACACATGTATGGTTGCTGCTGCTTCTCTTTGTAGTATTTACGATGGTATTCTCTTTGGTATTTCTTTGTCTTATCAATCTTTTCTTCTTCGCTGCTTGAGGGCGGTAAGACATCTGCATCTGAACTATCACAATGACTTTGTATTTCATCTGTAAAGTTGCTACTGATAAAGATCATTTTCATAAACTGGTCATAGTCTTCCTCATCGTGTATACCTCCTAAAAACCTGTCTCTTCCACCACCAGAATGCCTGCACATGCCCAATCATGCACAAACGATCATCAATGAAATGCAAACTGCGTTCAATGTTGAAGATCAGGGTTGCATTCGGAGAATTGAAATGTTGGAAGCCCAAAGAAATGAATACGCTACGGGATTGGTAGAGCTAGGGAATCGAGCGGAATCTGTACTACAAGACCGTAACGTCGAATATAGCGAGGAACTAGCTAGAGTTAAACAAAGACCCGAAGCGTATGTTGGATACCAAGATGAGAACATTTCGAGAATGAGGCACGAACTAACGATTGCAAATGATGAGTTACAACAAAGTAACCAAAATCGATCAGTTATCCTGCAATCAGAGAGAGAAGTAGCTCATATGAACGAAATGATGAAGAACAAAATTTCCATCCAAAGAACAAACATCAAGAATCAAGAGTCTGAAGTTCTATGAGAGATAGGCTTTCCATCTTCAATTCGGAAGTATCGAATCTTCAGTCTACAATTCAGAATCAAAGGGAGTTACAGATTCAACGATCCGGATTCACTGAAGAGGAAGTAATGTCTTTCATAAGAAGAAAGATAGACGAAGCGAACAGACAGAGCGAATCAGAAATCATGAGATTGAGTAACGCATTACAAAATGAGCATAATGTAGCTAGTACATATCGAGGAAGATTTGATGATATAACAAGGGGAACCAGTGGAAAGGACCCCAACTCTGATGCTCTAGTCATAGCATTGAAGGACAGACTTGATCGTGAAGCATCATATGTTGATTCTCAGGAAACGAAGATCGTTGATCTAAAGAGTCAACTAGCGGATGTCAATCTAGAGCTCCACTCAGAGAAACAAGAGGTAATGAATAGAGAACGAAAGAGTGAGAGAATTCTTGAGAAGTTGATTGACAAAGAACGCAACGAGAAAGAATCGGAAAAGAAGTTGCGCGAGAAAGAAAGAAAAATAGAATTTCTGGAATCAGAAACTGAGAGGCTAAGGGATGATAGGACCGAACAACGGGAGTATTGCCAACAGTTGTATGAAGAACTATGGGGAACTGAGGAGTATCCGGAACATGAAGAAGCCGAAACTGGCAGGACTGAACGCGCCGAAGCCAGCAGAGCCGAATCTTCGGACAAGTCGAAGATTTCGCGAAAGGAGGCGGATAAAGTCGTTGTTCCGCCATGGCCGAAATCGCATGATTTAGGCAGTTGGAAAAGCCAACTACTGTCAAACGTCTTGAGTGCATGTGCCGATACTGATCAGGATGTGTGGATATCATGGCTGAACGAAGCATTCGTGTTGAATCCTGACATAACTGGGATGAGTAATTCGGGAGGTTCAAGATTTACCACCATCGATGTAAAGCTAGCTAATGCTCTCAACGCTATGATTGCATCTTCTGGTGACAGTGGTAAAGGAGTAGCAATGGAGATCAAGATCATGACTTTTGACATGGCTAACAAGAATCCACCAGAGATCATTCGTGGGAGACAGATAGTGGCAATGATACTCAACAGCTTCCGAAGTGCTACTCATACAGATTTAGCATTTACGGGCAAACACCTCTATGAGCTAACTTACCCCGGTGATAACAAGCTGAGTTTATTTAAGAGCCAATGGATTCATATTCTATCAGCTATGAGGGATGATGACAAGCCCAGAGGGTTAGCTCTTAGGGACATTCTGTTCGATAAGATCAAGGGATCTAATTCAATGGCATTTGACATCAGGTATTACAAGAACAAGCCCGAAGGACACGAAGATAAAACGTATGAATATCTTATGGAAATGATGACTAGAACAATTGCCACTGAACGGGAAGAGAAGAACAGATTGGAGAAGTTGAAAGGAGTAAATCAAATTGTTGCAAATCCCAAAGCACTCGCAGCCGAGAAACCAGGTAAGCATCACGGAGCCAACGAAATCCAAGTCGGTTCGAACCAGCAACAGTGCACAGGCGCAGGTAGATGAGATGCCAAAGGGTGAGCTCGCTCCCCATGCGGCAAGCGTATTGATGAAATTGCTCTACGCTGCACGTATCGCTAGGTTCGATCTGCTACGAAGCATTAATGGGACGTGAGTACTGTACTTATTTCGGAAAATCAAAACGTAATACAAGAAAATGACATGAGTGGATTCAAAGACAAAAGAACGAAAGATTACTGGGTAGAAGAAGGGAATCAGGTAATACGAGTGCACAACAAACCAAGAAGTAATTTGTTTACTCCCAGAGAATCGTCACATCCGACTATACAAGATTACATGTTGAAAGACGAAAGAAAAACATTGAGGGTAAACGTAAGGGACGAAGATGATTGGAAAGAACACAAGGACAATTGGAGAACCGGAAACAATCGGATCCCATTCAAGGGACCAAAGTGGACCGGAAGGACTATTTTCGTGAAAAGAACTAGGAAACAATACCTATCAGCACCCTCTGTAAATATGTGTAACCTAGGAACGATTCCACTGAAGGAGATGTTCTTTGTCGGTTACGTGTCAACTGCAATTAGTGAAGGTAGGGGGGTCAGGTCGGTCACTTTAATCATCGAAAGAAAGAATGGTATCAGAAACAAGGAATACCGTTTTGAATCGAACGATGAGGACTTCCAGTTAATGGGTCTAATCGACAAACAAGCAAAGGAAGGAGAGGAAAGAGGAATCATAGTGACAATGCAGGAAATTCCTGACTCAGTGCCAAGGACGGTGTTGTTGTGTTCGGAAGAAACAAATTGGTTTACTGTTATGAATACCAAACGTCAAGAGAAGTATGGTAGAAGGGAAGGAACAGGGAGCATCAACTTGTTAGTAGTTACCATTACAATCCATGATGACCTGAATTCAGATTATGGTTTCCAAAAGGCATCGTTATCATTGAGAGATGACAAAGATACCATGTTCTTTGCCGGGCCATGTACTGGGGGGTCGTCGTGGGCACGTCTAAATAGGAGTAAAGGGCCGGAAACCGAAGCCATCATTGAAGCCAAAGTCAAAATCTTCAAGCAACTCTGGGATAGATTCGAAGAACTGTTCATATCTTACTATGACAGACGAATTGGAATATATATGGAACTGCCCAGGGGATGTGAGTATTGGAACAATGATGAAGTAAGATTCATGATTGAAGGAACTGATTCATTGATCCATGATTTTGATGGTTGTTGTTACGGTCTTAGACAGAAATTTGGTGACTCAAGCAAGTATATCAAGAAACCATGGAGAATTGTTAGTTGGAATGTTGAAGTAGGTAATCAGCTTTCACTGAAGTGCGATGGAAGACATGAACATGTGCCTTGTGCTGGCAGAGAGACATTGCACACTCAACTTTACACGAGCAAGATTGTGTCGATAATCCTGGAAGAATCGAGCAAACGATTCTATGGCATCGAAGCTCCAAGCGTTGATGCATGTACCGCTGGTTCAAGCGGAAATGGGAACAGGAAGAAGCACATTGCATCACCATGTGTAAGTAAGAAAGATTTCAGAAACATTGTGAACTGTAATGAATCCTACACCTGCCAATTCATACTTCGAATCGCTGAGCTGATACATCGCACAACTGTTCCAAGCAACAAGAGATCGTTCAAGCCAAAGCTTCGGTGGACTTGTTCCTCGTTGCTAAAGCGCGGAGAGAATCCCAAAAGTGGAAACTCCTCATCCAGGGCGGCCGGGGCGGGGCGCGCGACGCGATCCGACGGGCACAAGTCCTGTTCCGACGCCATGGCGGAGGCTAGTGGTTCTGGTTCCAGACCACGCAGAGGAGAAGAAAAGACAGATGATAGACCACCATTGTTCGCCAGAGAAGACACGAATGGAACAAAATACATGAGAGAGACTGGTGCAATGCTGATGTCCCTCATGCAAGACGAACAAAATGGTGTTATCGTGCTGCCAGTAAAGATCGAAGGTCAACCGAATCATGTGACAATTGCTGAGAGTTGGCTCCCATATGGTATCCCATTCACAGTTGTCATTGGCCTTGTCCTATCAAATGTGGTCACGAATAAAGAGGCAATAATTCCAACCTTCAAAAGAATGATGAAGAATATCAGGAAGGAAGACATGTCTCTAGACCTAGAAGAAGCTTTGGGTCGTATGAAAAGGATTTGCCATGGTATTAGCCTTGCTGCCGATAATTACACCCAAAGATTGTTCGATAGGGACACGTGCCTTGTACAGCCAGTCATGGAGAGGCTTGCCGGAACAGAGCAACTGAAGTACGCAGGTGCAGGAATGCACAACCTCTTTGATGCCATTTATGCTAGGGGAATGTCGGGAACAATTGGTGATTACATAGGTGTGCCAATCCCCACTGACAGATCCTATCTCAACAGAGGATCCCCCTTATACAACTTGAGGCAAGGTTGGTGGACCGAGATCTTCAACTTAGGAATGCGGTCAAATCCATCAGGTGGACTTACGCTCTTGCTAGACACCTTAGAAGAAATGACCATGATCCTGGGAATCATGTTGAGACAATTAGCATTTTGTATTCGAGTATACAACTATGAGTATAAGAATACGAGTTATAGAATGTCAATTGTCACAGTGATCGACGACATCATCAATTTGTATAATGGATCAACAGCAGCTGTTGCTTATACAATGCCGGCTAGAGCCGTGGCAATCAACTGCCTCACAGGTATTGTTGCACTGCTGGACGTGATTCGCTGTTACTTCGGTAACGCAGCTAAGGATGCATTGGTCACCTAGAGAATCCAAACACTTGCTTTGGACATCGTTTCTGCTAACTACAGCTTTAGCTGTGGTTTGTTGATATTGCTGCGCTTTGTTTTTGCTACCTCAGAGAGTGTTCATGGGCAATGCTGGAATGCCCATGGCTTCACATATGTTAACACGCAGTGATGAAAACAAACGCGGGAAATGCAAAACATGAAGATGAGGCAGCCATGCTCACAAAAAATGGCAAGAAATGAATGGTTTTGCTTGCGCGAAGTGTGCGAAAACTGCGATGCTTTCACTGCGGCAACACTGATAGGTACCCATGGACTCTCATGAGTACCTATCAGTGTACAGCTGGTTTTGAATACAGTGATTTTTGATGACATATTCTAAATACAAACACACCTATAGTATCCTATAGTACCATGGCAACACCAGAAACTGTCACACATAGCCAGCAAACCAATGTGCAAAGGTTGCACTTTGTCCTCCGTGAGTTTTGGTGCATACATTTTTTGGATTTTGTCAGTAATTACAATCCAGGGTTGGATTTTTTTGAACCAAAATGATGGAACCTTACCCCACAAAGCATTTTCCACTGCAGGTGAATGAAAGTATGATCTTGCAAAATTTCCCTTCCTACAACTTGTTGTCGCTCCACGCCGCGACTGCTTTTTTCCATGTGGAAGTGGCACAGTCAGTCATAAGGTAGGACGGCAAGGGCAGAAACAACTCATTTTTCAAACCTCTAAAAATTTACCAGTTTAGAGTTTGGGGTTGTGGCTGCAAAAAAACATTTACCTAAAAAAGAGGTTTATCGGAAAAAAATTTGTTCAAACATACATCACATGTTGGAGCATCTCTGAGAAACATTGTGGGTGCAAAGGCCCGCGACGCAACGATGAAAGAAGTTGTTCCGAGAATGATACTGTAACGTTTTCACCTGACCAGATTTGTTTCACGAGTTTCCAATTTTTCTTTCATCTCATAGCCAGCGTTTCATGGCTTTCTTTGAAGCCATGGTGGACTCATAGATCACCTGGGTTGCGTGATCGTGATCGTGCCCTTTTGGGGGTGGGCAAGGAGTGGAGTATCCCCAGGTTGTCTTGAAGTTCCAGCTACCAAAAATGGGATAAACAAAACTCTCTCCAAATTGAGTCTAATAAACCATTGATATAGCAATGCTACAGTCACGAGCTTTAATCGTGTAATGCAAGCAGAATTGACCTTTTTATATAATGTTTCAAGATTACCGCTGGGGTCAAATGAGTGAAATGAAATGGTACGTCGCAATACATGCAAAGCATGGACATGTTTCGGTGGGAAAGCCTTTTTGGTTCTTTTTGAGTTTTGGATTGGTGAATCTCGACCCTTTCCCTTGTGCAATGGCCGAAGCACCAGCACCGCCATGTTTGTCCATGGTTCAGCTTCCACCTGATGTTGAGACGCCCGACTTCATGCAAGAGTTGCAGGTCCAAGGGTGGCGCTCGGTGCGTCCTGGCCGCATCCCGTGGAACCAGACCGATGTGGAATCTTTGTCATGAAATCTGGATATAAAGGGTTTCATTTTACCCCAAAGCCACATAGACTCTTCGACAATCTTCAAAAACTGTTTTTGGGTTGTTCAACTCAACCGTTTGTTTTAAGATGTCATTATAAACATAATGCAAGGAAAGATTGGCCAAAGACATGCGGGCCACATTACCTATGAATGTCCTTCTTGTCATCAGTGGGTCTGAGTGGAAGGGTGGCCCATTGGTTTGCTTGCCCAATCCCTTGGCCCGTCCATCGGCTGCTACTCTGGCAAAAAACTATGTTTGGTTGCTGCCTTTTGTCAAGGACAGTCCGGCAAAGGCTAGGGGGTAGAAAATTCCAACCAACTTGTTTTGCATCAACATATTTGTTTCCATAGATGGACAAATCATACTGAAGGAAAAACACTTGAATATCTCTGAGTTTCCAACCATATTTTAGGTTGATCTTTGATGGACATTTGGAGTACACTCCATGGCCAAAATCCTGTACCACTTGGGATAGTTGAAAGTTTAGCCTTTGGTAAACCACTGGTATTCACAAAGAAACCTAATGCGAGAGAATTTGTTCAGCAGTAGCCCCCATACAAACATGACGTATTAAATTGGATTGGTGATTTCAATGTGGTCGTCGCTAACATGATCAAAACCCTGCCAGATTCCATCGGCCTACTACATTTGCGATGCATTCCTATATTTAGATGTATTGCTTAGGAAGCGCCTTTTCAAACCGGATGCCAAGAACAAACAAGAGACTCGCCAATCCTTGGCTGCTGAGGAAGCTGTGAAGGTCAAACGGTGCTTCCAAGCCCTTCGTTATCTTTGGCGTAACGCTAAAGATAATTCACATGATCCCTCCGTACAAGCCATGAAAGAGTATCTATGCGAATCCCCCCTTCAAACAGCCGGCCGTGAAAACCCCCTTGTTGTGCCATCTCCTTCAGATGACGCGCAAGAAGCTGATGAGAGCCCTGCACCTGCAGAACCGATGTCTCCGGGAGATGTGGGATTTGGAGGGGATGTTGGTGGTTGTGATTCGGGGTTCAGTGATGATGAAAATGGGGAGTCGGAGAATGATGGTGAAAGTGATGATGGACTTGTCTGTCCTCCTAGTGGTCGGGTTGTCCAAACAGCCATTCGAGCCCCAACAAGCGATGATGAAGAGTCTTTGAATGCCCCCACCCTTCAGCTGGCTAGCCAAAGCCCCAAAAAGGATGAGTCCAGCGATGAGGATTTGCGGGATAGCCAGGTCAGTTCAGGGTGGCTTGGGAAGTTCTATGCCACATACGGTCGCTTTGGGAAAGATGAAAACAGTGATACCTTCCCAAAGTCTGTCCATCGCGATAAGCAGGGGATGCTGGATGATATTTTGGCTTCATTGATGGGTGCTGACGAAGACATTGACAAGTAACTTTGTTATGAAAATAAAATCATATAAGAGTCAGGAGTTTTTACAGTTGGATTTTAAATTGTAAATGGCCTCGAAAAGACTTGGCCCTCATAAGACATACGCCCCAAATTTTGTCCATCCAAGGCATTCGATGATCCAAGCCTACCTACAGCACTGCAGTGATGCTTTGGGCACCTATGGAAAGTATGTTTTCTGTACCTTGAAGACCTTGAAACATTTCCAAGATTGGCTTGCTGAACAGAAGTCGCAGGACTACAAAATGGTTGTGGTGTTGTATTGGTTTTCCATCGGTGAATGTCTAACGGATTCATTTCAATCACCCATCTGCCACCCACACGCAGGATGCCAAAGGGCTGGCGCCTCCATCTATCACCACAAAGGCCGGGTTACAACCTAGGGTGTGCCGGAAACATGTTAACTCGAAGCCTTCTCCAATCAAGGAATGTCTTCAAAAATGTGTTACAAAAGATACCATGTAGCACTACAAAAGCGGTTACCCTCAAACATGTTAACTCGAAGCCTTCTCCAATCAAGGAATGTCTTCAAAAATGTATTACAAAAGATACCATCTAGCACTACAAAGGCCGGGTTACAACCTAGGGTGTGCCTCAAACTTGTTAACTCGAAGCCTTCTCCAATCAAGGAATGTCTTCAAAAATGTATTACAAAAGATACCTGTTCTAATTCCCATTTCCTTCAGAGTTTTCACACCTGGCTTCAACAATCACCATCTGCCAGGCCTCTGGAGCAAACACTGGCTTCAAGGATGCTTTGAGCCTGATGAACATGGGTTCGGTGGTGGGCGCTGACGGGTTGGATGAGGAGGTTACTGTGACCCCTGCCCCGAAAAGGCCAAAGCTTAGCCATGAAATTGCTAAAGCGTTGGAAATTTCACCTCCTCCTCTTGTTGGTCGGCAATCAGCCCCTAGGCACAAATATTTCAATATGCACCTCCAGTAAATAGTATCAAATGATGTTTGATGCCATTATCCCTTGTCATTTCAATCATTCATAAAAATGTGTTTGGTACTTTTGTCTTGTAGTGACTGCTTAAAAAAAATAATGGGTGTTGATCGAATAAATTTATGGGACCCAAGGCAAAAGTCATGTCCAAGATCAAGAAGGAGGCAAAAGATGCAAAAAAGTCTGACACAGCGGTCGGTGACCGTGAACGTGCTCGGACCTTTAAAACGCATGACCTCGCTCACCTTCCATATGATGCCCTGCCCTTTGTAGATCAGGAATACAAGGGAAAGCATTCATACACTGTGACCATTGGGGATGCTGTCCCTTGATTGAAACTGATTGTATGGAACCTTTTGTCGTTTAATCAATTTACAATGTACAATGCGATTTCTTCAAGGATAGACAAAGGGAAATAGATCGATGATCAATAGATTGGATAGATATGCTCGGATATATAGATAAAACAAAAAAAGTAGATACGGTAGATAGGATGGAAAGGATGGACAGGATGGGGTAGGATAGGGTAGCATAGGGTAGGATAGGGTAGCATAGGGTAGCATAGGGTAGCATAGAGTAGGATGGAATGAGTTAGGATGAGTTAGGGTGAGTTAGGATAGATATAAAAAATGAATATAGATCGTATATATGATAGAAAGTTTCCTCCTTGAGATAGTCTCCAAAACAACTGAGGCAATGGAGGTGCTTTGCAAGCAGGGCGCTTACGTCGTCAAGCGCTGCGCAAAGGATTGCGAGAAGCCAGCTTGTGCACAAGTCACATGGAGCAGGTATGGTGGTGCAGTGAATGCATGGCAAGAGGCATGCTCACGTGCAGGGGTGGAACTCCCTGCCATTGCATAAGGGTCAGTTTTTTTGGTGTGCGCATAGGTTTGGTGCAGGAAATGGAAAGTGGTAACAATAGAGATATCCAAATTCAAATCTCCTCTCCATTTCTTTGCTTTCATGAACGCAAAAAAAAATCATCAATTTGATCTCCGTTCCTTTTATTTACTTTACGTCATGTCTTGCACAGCAGGCGCAATATGTAGGGGTTGCCACTGTGGCATCTGCTCAGCAGCTAATGCATCAGTGGAAAGGGTACATAGTGGAAAGCATTTCGTAGTTTCGTAGTATACATGTCTTCTTACAGTTGGTCTAGAAGATCACGCACTGTATAAAGGCAGCTGGGGGTACATCGTGTGAAGCAGCTAAGAAAATTGGAAGCACAGTCACCACAGAGCCAAAGGGGAGGTCATATAGGTATCTTAAAGTTCACTTGCCCCGCCTGATGTGCATGCTCCAGGTACTGCGGGGTTTTGTCTTATAGAAGACCAAGACCAAGTATTGGAGGCCAGGGGAGTTCTTCGGGCCAAGTGGGGTTCGTGAAGGCTTCAGTTTGGCAAAGTTGTCCCTAAATAGCCCCAAGAAAAGCGTAAGTAAAGCCTGAGTAAAGGTAGAAGTATGTTGTTTCCCCCTCTAGATATAGCCCTAAGTAAAACGCTAGTGCTACCTCCTCCATTTTCCAGGTACGCTTTTGGATCGCTGTTGAGGAGCTCTGTTTGATCGGGGTGGCATCGTTGGTCGCAACTCATAACTGATGGGTTTGGTTTGATGTTCAATAGCCCAACACAATTTGAAACCGCAAGCCTTTTGACATTTCAAGACTGTTTGGCGTTTCCTTAGGTGTCTCAGCATGACCAAAGGTGTTGCTGTTGGGCGTAGGCATCTCCGAAGTGTGTTAAAGAGCGGCAATGATACTTTTGCCATTTCCTAGACCACCTCTTGAAAAGCCTAAAGATTTCCGACAACGACAGCTTGCCGACATTCTGGCTGGCCTGAACCACCTTCGTGCGCCAATGGTTTTTCGCCTGCATAATCCAATGTTTGGTTTCCCCAGCAAGTGTGTATATGAGAACTTGGATAGTCCCTTGATTGTGGTGGATCTCACTTAAAGAAGGGATACAACTACTATAGGTTTAAACCAAAGAATTTGTTTTTGGACCTGACTCTTGACTGGCTCTGATCATTTGAGGTCATTTGCACTCTCATATCGCTCCTGTTCTCGATTCCGGGGCTGAAGTGGGGATGCGAGTGGGACCATGTCGAAGTGTTTTGCGGCAAGGCAGAGATGACTTTGGGAGAGCTTCAGGCAATGATGGAAACTCCAAATGAAGAGCTTCCCTTTTCTCTTCGGCGTATATGGTAGCAGCAAGGACAGAAGTCCTTTTCTGCGGGCAATGATGGAAGCTCCAAAAGAAGAGCTTCCTTTTCTCTCCTTCCGTATGGAAGCAGCAAAAGCAGAGATGCTTATCTGCGGGCAATGATGGAAGCTCCAAAAGAAGAGCTTCCTTTTCTCTCCTTCCGTATGGAAGCAGCAAAAGCAGAGATGCTTATCTGCGGGCAATGATGGAAGCTCCAAAAGAAGAGCTTCCTGTTCTTTTCCTTGTATATGGTAGCAGCAAGGACAGAAGTCCTTATCTGCGGGCAATGATGGAAGCTCCAAAAGAAGAACTTCCTTTTCTTTTCCTTGTATATGGTAGCAGCAAAAGCAGAGATGCTTTTCTGCGGGCAACGATGGAAGCTCTTTTGTTTTCTCGAATATGGTAGCAGCAAGGACAGAAGTCCTTATCTGCGGGCAATGATGGAAGCTCCAAATGAGGAGCTTCGTGTTCTTTCCGGTGTATATGGTAGCAGCAAGGACAGAAGTCCTTATCTGCGGGCAACTGCGGGCTGGTTGGCTTGGCTCAACCCGCCAACGCCTGGTCCCAAGCCCAGGGGCCCTCACAGAGAGGAAGTGGGAGGGGGCCAGTGGCTTTTGAAAGGCTACCGATGCCTTGGTGGCCCAGGCGTTGCAAAAACAGTGGCGCGGCATTTATTTATCTTTTTTGATTCCCATCATTAAAAGCATGAACCAAGCACAAATTTAGCCAGTTTTGGTCGATACGACTTTTTGAAACCAGTGAAAAACACCGGGTTTTACCCCAAAATTGACCAAGTAGTTCTGCAAAAAGTGGCTAAAACTCAGGGTTTTTACCAGATTTTGTCTTCTTTTTGTTTGAAATTTAGGCTAAAACTCGGTGTTTTGGCTGCTTCTGTTACTTATCGAACGTACAAACACATGAAAAAGGCCGAGTTTTAGCCAGTTTTGGTCAATATATGATTTTTTGAAACTACTGAAAAACACCGGGTTTTAGCCAAAAATTGACCAAGCAGTTGTGCAAAAAGTGGCTAAAGCTCAGGGGGGTTTGCAACATTTTGTCTTTTTTTTGTCGGAAATTTAGGCTAAAACTCGGTGTTTTCGACGATTTTTATATGATTAAAAAGATAAAGACATGAAAAAGGCCGGGTTTTAGCCAGTTTTGGTTAATACTGCTTTTTGAAACTAGTGAAAAACACCGGGGTTTAGCCAAAAATTGACGAAGCAGCTGTGCAAAAAGTGGCTAAAACCCGGTGTTTTTGACATTTTGTCTTTTACATGTCCCACATTTAGGCTAAAACTCGGCGTTTTCGACGATTTCGCTACCACTGAAAGAACAAAAACATGAAAAAGGCCGAGTTTTAGCCAGTTTTTGTCGATACTACTTTTTGAAAAATGCAAAAAACGCCGAATTTTAGCCAAAAGTTGAACAAAAACTTTTACAAAAAGTGGCTAAAACTCGGTGTTTTTTCCATTTTTCATTTTCAATTTTTGGCTAAACACGGTGTTTTTAAAGATTGGGTGTTAGGGCGCGGGTCTAATATAAAAAGTTTTCTGTTCTTCTAGTTCCT
>DF245454.1:0-16023 GCA_000507305.1 Breviolum minutum Mf 1.05b.01 | reverse complement strand
GAGAAGGTCCAAAACAACAGCCTGTTCTGGATGAGGGAAGTCTATGAAAGAGTCATCTCCGAAAGGGCCAAAGGTAAATCAAAGAAAGGCAAGGACAAGAAGGGCTCATGGGGGTACCCCATCCGCCAACCGCTCTGGGAGAAGAAAGGAAAGGGCCATGGAGACAAAGGTGGCAAAGGAAAAGGGAAAGGGAAGTCAAAACCCTCAGACTGGCCGTCGAACTGGGCTTTCAAGAATCCAAAGGGGGTTCCCTTTTGCCGAGATTTTTTCATCAAGAAGACCTGCCAAGGCCAGTGTGGCCGTTCTCACAATTGTCCAGTGGTGAACTCGGAAGGCGGGGTCTGCAATGGACCAAAGGAGCACAAGCCCAGAGAATTGCCCTCACAAGGCTTGAACGGATCAGACGGCTGCCAATGGCGCTGTGGAGCATCCTGGAAACCAAGAGGGAGGCAACGTCATCCAGGATGATATTGGTGCAGCAGGCACGCAAGCATCCACCACGGTTTGTGGCAGAGAACCACCAGGAACTGGGAACGGCTGCCGACGGCGCTGTGGCCCCAAGGAGGGAAGGAGAACATCCATCACAGACTGGGGGTTCCCCAGCTGTCCCAAACACCAGGGGACAAAATGATTTCAACCTTTCCCTGGGTACGGCTGCCAATGGCGCTGAAACCCCTAGGAAGATTGGAGTTCATTCCAAGCGGGTGCGGCCTGCAGAACCTGCTGCCTCCCAGCCTGGGAAGTCAGCCAAGCATTCCAACTTGACAGGGCGTAGCCTTGGTCAAGGAATCTCTTTCCAAAACCAAATGTCCAGTGGTTCGGAACTCAGTGAAGCTTATTCCTGGCTGAGATACGTTCCCAATAGACTGAGGCAAAGGGTTTTACCTACAGTGGCCCAAGGGGCCTTCAATCCAGGACCAGTGCTGGTGCTTCTCTATGCGGGGAAGGATGATCCTCTTTCTTTGGATAGTTGTCTTCACGCCCATTATCCACGGCTATCGCCATATGTTGTGGCATTTGATACCAGGAGATCACCTCAACCATTGGGTCATGACCTATTGGCGGACCAACCATATGGTAAACTCTGCCAGGCGGCCATTGAAGGCCGGGTGACAAATTGCAGAACATGGTCTATTCTCCAGTGGTTTCCGAAGCCTAATGCACCATTGCCTGTGCGTGGCCGAGCAGAAGATTTGGTGTGGGGACTTCCCACTCTTACAGACCAGGAGCAGGAAGAGGTGGATGGTGAGAGCTTACTCATCCTCCGCCAGATGTTTTTGACAACATTGATGAAACAGAATTGCTCTCTGCCGGTTGCTTCCTTTTTGGAACACCCCAGAGACCCAATAGAGTGTAGTTCCTCTCCATCAGCATCCCGGTGTTCCAGCTTGTGGGTCACCAAGATGTTCAAGGCATGGTATCCTACGGTGGGTCATACCCTGGTGAAGTTTGACCAGTGCAGACTGGGACAATTGGTCCCAAAGGCCACATGCCTTTCCTCGGACCTTCCTATCCAATGTTGGGATGACCTTAGCTGCAACCATCCTCCTCACAAGCTCCCAGAAGATATGCAATCCTCTGACTTGAGTCGGTACCCTCCACCCATGATGCAAGGGCTGGCGGGGGCCATATCCCAAGCTTTGAGTGACATTGTTCAAGAAGCTTCCAAGCCTACGGCAGATTGGACACACCAACACCCAAGCGCAAATGATGAGCTGCCTTTCCGACAGCAAGTGAGGCACATGGACCACGGTGTGGATCGGCCAACCTCTTTGCCTCTGCCACACCGTATCTCACTTATGGATGAGCACGTGGTGGTCCAACTTGGTTTTAGAACCAGACCCCTCAGAGATGGGGGTGGGAAACCTTCTCCAGGACGACTGGTACCTCCGCTACGGAAAAACACGGGGATCACATCCCTGTGAAACCAGATCATTGACATCACATCAGAATTCAACCAAGCAGTACAAATGTCTATCTCCTCCAAGAGAAGAACCATCCGTTCTCCGATGTAGCACTCAGGAACATTCGACAATGTCTTGGAGCCACACCAGAAGATGGCATTGCCGAAGGGCAACCCTTTTTCCTTACCTTGATCTCAAGGCTGGCAAAGGCATCTGGAGACCCAGACTGGAAATACCCACTTACACTCCAGGAAGGGGTTCCAATTGGGGTGGATGAACCTACTTTGACATCCCCGGGAGTGTGGCCCACGAAGGAAGAACTCAGAGGAAGTCCGGATGATTGGGAAGATCTCCCCTCACCTACAGGTCGCCACAACTATGATTCAGCTGAAGCCTTCTCAGATTCCATCAAAGAGACATTCATTGAAGAAAAAGCCATGGGCTTGGTGGAGGGCCCTTTCACCAAGCAGGAAGCAGCAGACAGATGTGGATGCAATCCGAGTGAACTCTGTCCTGGGCCTATGGCGGCCATTGATGAAGGAGACAAGATTCGTACCATTTATGATGGTAGCTTTGGTGGGGCGAATACCCATATCCAACAGAACAGCACAGAGAAAACAACAGCACCCACAGTGATGGACTGTGTTCATGGCATTCATTGGCTGCGAGCGGCCAGAGAGGTTTCAACCGCAGAAAGCGCCCCACAGGAACAACGGGCGACTGCCGATGGCGTTGACCCCATGGCAAAAGGGAGTGTGTGGCACTGGCCCGATAAAGACTCTACTTTCTTGCTGCTGAAAGCAGATGTTTCCAAGGCCCACAGGAGAATAAAAATCCTCAGATCAGGTTGGAAATACCAAGTCGTCAATCTGTGCTGGGGCAGGATGGCTGCCCTGCTCCTTCGGATCCTCTATGCACTGTTCCCTGAGGTGGACTGGGGATTTGTCTTTGTGGATGATTTCTGTTGGGTCCTCAGAGCATCCAACGCACCATGGCTGACACCTGCACTGCTGGGGGTTCTCCTGGCTTTGGGAACCCCACTTAGTTGGAAGAAGACAGTCCTTTCTGAGATCAACACCTGGTTGGGGTTTGTCATTAACCCCTCTGGCCCATTTGTTCAAATGGCCAAGGAGAAACATGTGGCAGTCTTGAAACTGCTCAAGGAGCTGGAGGAAGGGAAGGCCTTTTCCCTCAAAGCAATTGAGAAAGCTTTAGGAAAAATCCAATGGGCCACAGCCACGTGCCCGATGGCAAAGCCTTTCTTGCAGCCTTTCTGGGCTTGGAAGTCTGCAGTGAAAACGGCTGGAGTGCCGGGGAAGTTGGTCCGGTGCCTAGCAGTTCTTCTCTCACAACTTTTCTCCAAACAGTTTCCTCAGATGTCTCCATTCTCACCATGGTCATCATGGACAGGTGCTAGTGATGCTAGCGCGGAGAAAGAAGGTGAGTCCTGGATAGGAGGATGGCTCACAGACAGTCCGGAACCATCTAAGGACAAAGTACTGTGGTTTCAGTACAGAGTTTGCCAAGAACACCACCCTTGGGCCTTCAAAAAGAATGACCCGCAGAAGAGAATTGCGGCCTTGGAGCTCTATGGCACTTTGTTCTTGGCACTGCTGCTGATGGCGCAGAATCCTTCAACCTCCTGTAGACTCCACATCCCGCTGGTAAGTGACAATCAAGGAAATGTCTATTCCATTCTCAACAATGCTACCAGGAAGATGCCGACGGCAGTGATTCTCATGGAGCTCGTCTACCAACTTTACCAAGCCGGGCATATGCTGGCTCCTGCCCATTCACGTCGAGATGACAATCAATGGGCTGATGAACTGACGCATCCCAATCCTAAAGGCTTTGATCCTGCTCTAAGAGTAGATCTCACGCCTTATTTTCATAAGTTGGCTCTGATTCCAAAAATTTTGGAAGCTGGGGATACTGCCCTGTGGCAAGACAACATGGACGCCCACCTGTGACCTTTTTGGGGAAGGGTGGGTCCTGGATCCAGAACACGTTGACCCCTCCCTGCGGCAGCCGATGGCGCTGTCATGGGAGGGTAAGACTTGTATTGATCTTTTTCCTTTTGATTCCGTTCCTTTTTAAACAGTGGTGGAGCGGCTCTGGGGGGCCGGGTAGGTCACAAAGGGTCACCACTCCACACTGCTCTTGTGGAACGACACAAACTTCTCGTGCTTGGGGGGCTCCCCCAACTGACAGTGCTCTGGAACCAGAACTGGACACACCGCAATCACAAGTAAAAGGTGGCTGGCTTTTACTGGTGTGTCATTTTCTTGATGCTTTGCAGACATAGGATATTCAAAAATACACGCATGACGTATCCCAAACATTTCAGCCATTGGTGACATGTTGAGCCCCTGCTTGAAAGGCCTTGCCCTCTCGGAACTAGAGGACCGGCGTGTTTGCAGCAGATTTGCAAGTGACAACTGCGGGTTTCATCATTTCATCCCAGTCCTTTCCATATTTAGCATGTAGTTACCGAAAACTTTGGTGATCCATGTAGACTCCGATAGTTTTTGGCAGGAAGGGGGGTGAAAACGATTGAAACCACCAAGTGCAACGAGCTATGGCTTTTCCATGGCTCACAAAATTAGATGAATGATGGGGACGACATTGAATGACAGTTATGGGACTTTTATTTAACTGCTTTTAGTGGTTTGTTATCCACCACTTGAGAAGAGGGATGATCATTGATCATCCATTCTGAAGAGAACCCTGGACTCGGAGGAGCAGAGACCTGGCCCCAGCTGCTCGTCAACAATAGTTGTTCTAAATTGCTGGGTCTGTAAGTGAAACGGATTGATTTGGTTGGATGGGTTTAGAAATGATGAATTTTGGGCGTTACTTGGGGATTCAGTCGGCCGGGGCGAAAGCTGTCCTAAGATCAGCGATGCTATGATGGAAGGTTTCCAGGGTAAAAAGTCGTCGGAGCGCACCAACGAGAAAGGATGAGAAGCTCCAGGGCCCGAAAGCCAGAGGATATATTTTGATGAATCTTTTGGGCTAATGGCTTTATCAAGCAATTTACTGCTCAATGATCTATAAGAAAAAAACATCTCTAACTGTCGCTTTACTTACATTTCATGTTTGATACTGTTCAGTGTGTCAGAGTGCAGATTCATATGGGTGTTTCCAAAAATAGGGGTTCCCCCAAATCATCCATTTTAATAGGGTTTTCCATTATAAACCATCCATTTTGGGGTACCACCATTTCAGGAGACACCCATATACTTATTCAATGATCCCTGAAAAAAAGAAGGCTGGAATTTTCATGTTGGTGAACTGCAACTACCTGGGCCCAGGTAATGGTTATCCAGCACCTGCTGCTGTTCCGTGCCCTCGAAACATCGATTTCAAGTGGTACAGTGGACGTATTGACATATCCCATAGGATCCATGTATGGTATATATACCTACATAAATGGTTGATTTTGTGGTAAATGTATAGGTAAATGCACCAGTCCCATGGATCGGATGGGTATTGACACATTGCTTGATTTTCGGGTGAGTCGAGTTGGTTTCCACTGACATGCTGCTGAATGCATCGAATGATGCGGTTCATTTCATTGTCACAATTGGAATGTCTATTTGCCACATGGCTCCATATCAAAATGTTGCATCCATGCATACAATCGAGGACACCCGAGGGTTTAATGCAAGGCCTTCGACCAAATGTGACATGCATACAGTTCTGCGGTGATTTGTAAGAGAGTATCAGAACAAAACACACCAACAGAAACATCCAACATCACTCGCTTGATTTGGGTAGCCCATCCAGTGATTTTCTAGGTGGTGGTTTCAAATATTTGTTATTTTCACTCCTACCTGGGGAAATGATCGAATTTGACTAATATTTTTCAAATGGGTTGAAACCACCAACTAGTTTTGCTTTCATTCTTGGGATCGGAAAGGTACATTTCAGATCGCTTGCCTCGTGATGAGCCTGAAGCGGACACTTCACCACCGCTGGCAACTCAGGTGATGGTTTGAAGTTGCAAATCTTTTTGTTAATTCGAGGTGACATGAACCATGTCATTTGTTTCAATGCATCAATCTTGCCATGGCTTCAGCATGCTTCAGCTATGGCTGGTGGGGCTTTTTCGTCACAGGGTCCCATCGAGCTGAGGTTGAGAGAAGAGCAACTACGAGAACACGAGGCGGGCATTGTGAGACTGCTATGACTCGGGGGCAAACAAGTTCTGTAGGGCCCTGAACTACCCTATTCCAAGCCCCAAAGAAGCTAAAATGGTAATGTTTGCCCATGTTTGCCCGTTTGGAAATGTTTGGTATCGATCTTGGAAGGCAAAAAACAGATGGCATTTTCGTCCATCCGACCCCCGAATCATAGTACCAGTTCCCTGGATGTGATACCAATGCTGAGAGTGGACAGGCTTCTTTGCAACCGGCACAGCCAGTGGAGGAAGGGGCATCTCAGCATGTTTTTTTCAGTGAAGCGGACAGCAGAGGCATGATGAAAACCGGGACATCCAACGAGAGAATATGAGTTTTTAAGAAAAATCGTCATAAAAGGTACCATTAGAATCCAGTAGAATACAACTCTTGCAAAATAGATCAAAATATATCAACATTCAACGCAAGAGTGGTCAAAGCTTCAGATGCTGTTTTTTCCCTACAGACAGATCGCATGCTGGGCAGTTGTTTTCCCACAAACGGGGTTTGTTCCCGAATTGTACTCCCCAAGATGATCAATTTTATTCGGATGTTTTACGATTTCTGACTTTCACAGGATTGTAAGGAGATGGTGCGAGAGGTTTTCCAAAAAGAAGCCTTCAACCACCCAGTGCCTGGAGAGTCAGCTACGGTATATTCAGATTACATAACAATTATCTACAAGTTCAGGGAATGCCTTCCAAGATTCCAAGAAATCTCCAACAGGACCCACTGAACGGACCACTAAACCTGAGTATCTAATAGCTCGATTGCAACTTACTTAAGGGGTTACCGTTGGGATTCGGTCCCATTCACTTTTTCATTGAAAGATCATCCAGAAGAATTACTCAGCTCCATCGAGGTTTCCTTGGTGCCAAGGATTGTCCCCCTAATTGTTATGTGGGATCGAAGGAAGCGTCAAGCGTCGGACCCTTCCAGCACTCCCAGGTGGTGAATGAAGCATTTTGGCAGAGGTGCCAATTCCTGCCTGTTGGAATCCTTTCCGTTGTTTTTCGTTGGCAAAAAAGGAGAAGTCCCCGAAATCCTCCAAATGGATGGATCCTGAGATGAAGAACCGATACTTCTTTGAAGTCAGATTTGAATTAGTAGAGAAAAGCGTTTAAGATAATGATGTTTTCTATGCAAAGTCATTTGCATGTGATGTACAACAGAGAAACATGAATTCAAATTTGTCGACTCATGAGTCATGTTGCTTGGGATTTGCCAACCAGGCGTGGTCCTTCCATCCAGCGTTTGTACTGCCAATGGGCCAGGGAGCTGAGTTTTCAAGATTCAGATTCAAGACTTCCCATAGGGACAGCCGTTGAAAAATTTGATATGGATTGTTGCAGAAGGAATTCCTGGCTAATTTCAAGAGAGTATGTTTTATATGTTTGATAAGTATATATATATATGGCAAATCTATGCAAATCTATGTATATTTTGTTGGTGCTGAAAAGACACGTTTTGAAACCAAAGTTATTTGCCAACTTGGCAAACTCTACCGAAGTTGTCCCTTTGAAAAGATATCGCGGACACCCATCGTTGCACCAAGGATTGTAACCAGCTGACCAACCAGGCATTTCAGGCGGGATTTTGTTGGCATAAACAACGGGTCCGACTGTATCAAACCTCATCCCGAAATATCTCATACATATCCATCTATTCTGATTCTGATGTAAGGTGCACTTCATGCACATTTCAATCACTTTCACTGATTTCAGGATTTTTGTTTTGGTGAAATATGGCGATTTTTTCGGATTTTACTCGATTTGATCATAGCTTCAAAGCATCGTACAGACTGGATCTGGTGAAGAAGATGAGGGTGCCGCCAGAGCAACCTTTTCGGATCTGGACATCTGTCAATCAATGTGTCACCATTGAAGGCGTTTAGACTCTAAATTCTGTGGCGTTCCCCAGAAAACCTTGCCTTCACCCTTCAAACAGAGGCACACATGCAACAAGTGCTTGGACCAAGTCTGGATCTCAGAAACCCTTCGCTGCCCATCTCTTTCTCAACATACGGTTGAAGGGTGAAAGGCGGTTCTGTGCATCCAAACCAGGCTATGTTTTAATGGCACCATACACGTGGCAATATAAGCTTGTACTGGATCATATATAGGTGAAGTTCGCTATATGTGAGAGTTACTTGTCCTGAGCCCTGGTAGACTATAGACTATAGGTATCCAAAACAAGGTGTTGAGAGTGACCAGATGCTGTTCAAACATGTTCAAACCCTTTTCCTCTTGGGAAGGGTGTCAATTGCCAAGAAGAGATTGAATGATAACAATGTGTACATCGGTACATTTTTCCCCAAAAAAAAACATCACACTCATCCTCTTTTTTGTCACTTGCGATTGATTTAAAAGTCCGTTCATCCAGACTCATTCTGATTATCACCAAAAACACAGGCATTCAGCATTAAAAAAGTTGGTTCCAACCAATTTAAGAAATTCTGCAATCGAGGCAAAAGGGTACCTCAATTGAACAAAATCAATGTATTGAATGTTGATTGTTGTACATTTGACTTGAATCCTCCTTTTCTGTCAAGTACTTGTCATCTGAACTCTTCCCACAAACAGCCTCCGAGGTGTTGACATTCGCCATCCCGAAAGTGAGCTTGGGAGCTTGACGATGACAAGTTGTGTGTTCAAAAATGTCTGGGATTGTTGTAGCCCATCAAGAAAGATATGGGAATTACAGAACATCCAAGTACCGAATCTCTCGAATCACATCTCGAACATTCCATTTTGGAGAGACGGAGAAATTTTCAGCGAACAAATGGCGATGGGAGATTTGGCGCATTTGTGGGCCCATATGGGAGATCGATTAGGATCCAATTCAGGGTGGTGAAACTGGAGCACCGGGGTCACCGGAGGTGTTTAAAAGGACCCCCAATCCACCGTGGGAAGAGTCGGGTTTTCTGGATTGCATCTTGATCAGACTTGCTTGGTTGTTGGTTGGAAAGATGCGCATTGAGGTTTTTGCGGCTCATCAACAAACACCTCTCCGCGCGTACGATGAAATTTGCCTCGGTGCGCCAAGTGAATTAAAGAACTCCAGCAATTTCCGGTGCTTGACTGAAGCATTTGAAGCTGCATGTCTATCCTGACTAAGCTGATCCATGATGGCAACCCATCATCAACAGAATAACAAATATGAATCACTCACTGCTTGCAGTCGATAGGTTCCATGACCCCGAAACTCTTGGAGGATCAATAATATGTCGGATTCTAACGGTTGGAAGTATACTTATATGATCTTATATGATCTTATATAATATATGTGTATTTGTGATGATTATATAATATATATATATATATTTTNTCATATTTGGGTTACACTCTTGACTGGCGTCGTGGGACAGAGCAACACAAACAATGTACAGGAATATTTACATCACCAAGATGTTTCCTTCATGGGGTGCTCAAAGAGCCGAATAGCATTTTGAGAGTTTTGACACCTATCAAAATCACCATAGGATACCCCAAAAAGTGATAAACTCTATACATAAATGGGGATTTACCCAATGTTCCCCCTAAATTTTCCCCTGCCGGACCCACTATTTTGGGATAATCCCCACAAATTTTTGTGAAATGTATTTGTTTAAAAGGGGTGTTTGGGGCGCCCAGACGTTGGGAACCAACTGTAACAATGCCTACTTGGCTCCCTTCCTCCATGCAGATGATGTCTGGCCTCCGTCGCGATGCACACAGCACTGCCAGGCTGTCCGGCATCGTTGGGAGGGGATGGAGGGGCTGAAAGAATCAGATTCTGTTGATTCCAGTCTAAGGGCATGAGATTCAGGTACAAACCAGAGAGAAAGAGAGAGTTCCAAATCTTTTGAACATGTTGAGAGTGCAAAATGACATAAATTACTCTTCCGAAAATCCTTGCAAAATGTTTATCACTTGAAGGGGAAAAAAAACAAACGACCTGATTTCTACCATTTTGTACCACAGGGCGGCAACAAGTGTCACAAGTCACCACAGGTGTCCCATCATGTCATGTCATGGACCCAGGCGTGGTGGCTTCGGTTCAGGCCTTTCAGTTTGGTCCGAGCGCTTAGGGCAGGGCGGTGAAAACTCAACCGCCAAAAAGTCTCGAGACAAAAAGATCATAACTTTTTTTAAGGGTCATGGCAAAAATCTTCACCTTCAGAATGCTGGATTTTTCATGTTTATTATTTGATTTGACAGAGAAAAGTGGTGTTTGTTTCAGTTTAAAGAGCCACATATACCAATAATGTCCAACAATTCAATACATGTTTTACATAGATCTCCCGGAAAGGTTCACCTGAAAGTGAGACAGTTTGAAAAAAAAGTCAACTTAGGAATTCCATGTAATCTCATCATGACATGATATGTCACTGGAAAAAAACATACCCATACCATCCGGCCATGGCATAAAACAATTTATATACATTTGTTGGTTGATTTTTAATGATAAAAATATATGGCTTTCATGTAGGTAGCAATCTACCTACCAGTCCCATGGATGCGTCATGGGCGGGACACCTAAGGTCAGCCTATGAACCCAGCGAGGCCGGTAGCGAGGCGACCTCAGCAGCGGGCAAGCCAACCAACCCAATGGCACAGCCCTCCAGTCGTGGGGGACGCAGGCGCGAGGGAAGGGTGGAAGGTGGAAGATGGAAAGTTGATGAAAGTTGCAAGGCGGGCCTGAATTACTAATTATATACATCTAGTTACGGATTTATCCTCTAAGAGGCTGTTTTTGCAGAATTTGTTTTTAAGAGAACTATCAAGTTGTGCCTATTGGAGACAGTAAGAGCATGATGTTGATATGTGTTGATGTTCTAGACTTGAATCATTCTTAGATTATTTTACTTCCGACTTTGGTAGTATTGGGAAGTTGCTTTGCCAGGTTGGTTGACAAAAGTGTGGCCTCAAAGTTTTTTGATCTGAAACCTGAAACTGTTTGAAAGGGCTCAGATTGAACATGTCCAGCCATCAGCCGAGGAGATCATATCAGGCAGACGTGCACCGTATGTGCATCTAAACTAGATGATATTATGTATACATCATATGGGATGATATGGGTTTGTGTTTGTTTGGCGCGCTCAACTTCTGGCGAAACATACCCCGAAACATACCTGCAAAACATACCCCCGAGACAAACTTCCCGGTTCATATATATATATATGTACATGTAATTTACATAATTGCATACATATATATATATATATATACACACTGCCAGTTGCTTGCAACTACACTGGGCTAGGAGCAGCTTGGGACATGGGGTATCAAGTTAATCTATTTGGTGGATCCCTATCATTGCCACCGGCGTCTTGGTGGTTGGCAGCCCCCAACATCGGGTTTACCGATCGGCAAACCAACACCGGCTCTTGCTACAAAACTGCCATTCCTTGAGAGTCATACTGTTGATGGAAGAAATCCTGCACCACCTGACATGTATGAAGCCCTGTAAATCATGGGATGAACATGGATGAACTACCTATCAAGTGGTGAGGCACTTCCAGATTCAAACGGAGAACCATGTTCTGTTGGGAAACCCAACAACTGCTGCTGGAGCTGACTTGGACGGTCTGGAGTTGATAGCCCTTAGAAAAAAAATCGTTCTCTTTGCTATCCTAGCATCCCAATGTCATTTCCAAATCATTTCTTAGATTTTGTTAACAATGATCTATTTCACACATGGATTGCATGGTTTGCACAGCTCGTTATTTTGAAACGCAGTTGGCAACATGATTGTTTGCATGAGCATCATGTTTGTATATACTTAAATGTGCAACTACAACCTCAAAGCTGTGTGTGTATAGATAGTGAAGTTCATGTTACGTTAAAAATTGTTTCATCTTGTTGATCACCACGAAAAAAAATCAGAACTTCAAGTTAGAAAACAAACACATGTCCATCGCCCAATGAGAAAGAACTTAGGCCCGGAAGTGGCAAGATGAGAGGCTTAGGCGAGGTACCTGGAGTTCTCTATTTTCCATCAGCAATGTTGACCCTGGCCCATGACAGGATATGACTGGAGACAACAACAAAGCCCATTATGAACGGGTTTTAGCTTGTGGAGACAATGACTAATTAAATTATCATAATTTGTTGTACAAGTTTGGTCATGTTGTTTGAGGAGAGGTTTTAATTTTCCACTGGGATGTTTTGCCAGGATTCAGTTGGCCAGCAAAGACGACATGTAGACTGGTACTTGTAATGGGAGAAGGAATGATAAAGGTGATGTCAACGTGTTTTTTATTGGGTTTACGACTCTGGTTTCCTTGAGATCTACTCGTATATAATATATGTAGATGTTGCAGGTGTTTATTGTACATAATTGCTTGCTTTTGAGTAGTTCCCTACAGCTTTGCATTACTTGAGATCCGGAATTATTTGCCGGACGTGTTTCACAAGTTAGAAGTTATAAATATGCATCAGTATTATGTATTATGTATACATCCCAAAAAAACTAACATGAATACCCAAAATGATGGTTTGGAAAAGGTGGAATTCTTTAAAATATGGCCATGTTTGGTATCAATTCGTTCGATTTCTGGGGTGCCAGTGACCTCCATGCGCCCGCAGTTGATGTGCCCGAAAATGAGATCCCTCAGGCGACGGAGGGTGGAAAACACAACGGCTGTTTAATGGGCGACGGGTCGAAACTCCCATGATTTCCCTAACAAGAAGAGGAACAAAGATACACAAAAACAAATCCACACAACATCAAATCACCTTTGGATTCTAAGATATACATATATATATATATATACATATATATATATATATCTGACGTATATTGCTGTAATTTGAGATGGGTGGAAAGACTCAACCTTGTACATCGCAGTACATCGCTGCCTTCGCATGAGTGGGAAAGAATGCATAGGTTCTTAGGGTGCAAGCGCAACATGTTTGTAGCTTTGGCTGCGTCGGGCACCACCCATTGATCTGGGCACGGTTGCCATTGCAGTGTTTTGCACAGGGTTTTGCTGATCAATGAAATCCTGAATGGTATCAAAGTTGAAACATCAACCTAACCAGTCATTTCCCCGCATCAGAAAAATGCGTAGTTGTGACATAGACATATGTATCTACATGGGATTCTGAAGCGTGCCAACGGTTCAACTGTTGCGACATTCTCACTGTAGCTTACATTCACTCAGTCATGCATGTTGCTCGAATTCATCCCAAACGGTGGTCGTCTTTAGAAACTTCTTTAGTTGCATGGTGGCTGTGGAGAGAGCCGCAACATGCACTAACAAAGAACTTCCAGGAAGCTTACATATCATAGACTTATATTTTCACATTTGCCCAGGACTTAAGTTAAACGCTGATTCCAATGGCAGGACCTAGACCAAGAGAAAGCACCTTTACAGGACTGGCAGGGGGGTCATGTGGGAAGATTGACCAGATCGACACTGGGTATCCCTGGCAGTGTCGCATCACTGTGCCAGGACCTGGACGTCAGTGGGCGGAAGATCGAGAAGCCAATGTTGGTGTCCCCAAAATCAGATTCTCAGCGAGGGGATCATTAGACTTTATTGAATTTATGAAACCATTTTGGATCAAGTCTCAATCCATTGCCACCTGAAAATGGCTGAGCCCTATCTCGCCTCAAAACATGTTTTCTTGGCCTTTTACTTGAAGCAAAGTTTTGCAGAAAAGGTGTAGGAAAGTACGGGAAAGGTGTGGTTCCCCAAAAATGGTCTGACACTGTGACACTTCTGTGACCTATTCTCAGGCTCAAAAGACATGACAAGGTTGAAACAGCCAGTTGTGGCCTCAGCAGTTGGGAAGCTGGGTCCCAAATCAGACAAGCCATCAAGTGATCCTCCTTTTTGGGGTGGACCTGGGGTGGATCTTGAAGACCCCTGGTTTCCGGAACCGGTGCGGACAGGGACCCCCCGGTTTCCAAAACCATCGGATATCCTTTCAGAGGTTGAAGGAGTCCATATGTCCGTTTGGACATTCCAAACGTAAAAAAAAACACCAGACATCCCAAACGTGAGGTGTTTTAACGTGCCATGCGACTGTGCCATGCTCTCAGGTGTTGTTTCTGGTGCCAGCGGCTACTCGGAGGTGGGATGGGTCCTGGAGTCCGTATGTCTATTATATCTTGTAGTAGAATCCGGGTTTTTACGGCGGCGATTTATTTGTTGATTTTCAAACAAACAACAGCTAATATGTGAAAAAAACAGCGCTATATAATATGTGCCAAGCACTTCAAAACGATCAAAGTGGGGGGTTTTGCTGCGTTTCTCAGACTTTGGTGAGGCAGATATGCACAGGGAAGCCTTCTCTGCCCGCAACCGAAGTGGCCATGGGTCCGGGTTGCCCGGTACTGTAGGTATCAAACAGGGCAGGGTTGAAGAAAAAGAACGACAAAAATCTGAGGCAAGCAACTCGACATAAGCAAAAATGAGTTGGAGAAGCCCACTTCAGACAATAGAATCCATGATTGGTTGTTGTATAACAACAACAGTCGCACCAAGGTACCTACAGAGGAAATCGAAATTAAATAGTCGATTTTTTTCCCTTGAAACCTCAAAGATCATTGGAAACCGAGGCCAAATATAGCAAGCCAATCTTCAAATGAACGTTGCATATACTTTGCAGGGGCGGTGCCCACCCAACCCCTTGCCATCTTAGAATAAACATCCATGGCCCCAGGCTGAAATCGCCTGAAGGAAATCCGCCAATGTTCAAAACGCAAAGGGAAATATCCCATGGAAATATCCCATGGAAGCTCATGGGGCCCCCCTACCCTTCAACTGTCAGGAACATCCTCGCCTGGGATGATGGCAGCCGACCACTGACACCTCCCAAAGTACGCGAGGCGCTTTTAATTGCTGTAGAACCAACGTCGAAATTGTGGAATAATTCCAAAAGACGTGACACAATGAGTAGAACATTGAACAGTAGAAGTATGTTTTGTAAACATATCATGTATATACATATTTAAGCCAGTTTTAATCGCGGGGTTCTTTTGCAATGTTAAGGTCAGTGCATCCGACGTTGCCAAACAAAATGACGTTAGGAGTGAAATAGCAGGTACATCTTCAACTCTGCGAAGTCTAAGCAGCTAAGGTGATTTGATGAGATGTGTTTCCTCATTTGAATCTTCAATCCCCGACTGCTTGTCATCTCTCAGGGTCGACATGTGGCAGTGGATCAACAAGGGAACCCGAGGCTTGTGAGTTAATTGGGGCTGTTGCCTTTTTGCCGCCGTTGCCATGATTCCAGTTGTATGATGTTGCAAGCATAGATTTCAGTAAGAGGTGAATATAGGCTATATAGGCTTATCAAAGTCTATTTATATACACCCCCAAAACTTAACATAGCCCCTGAAAAATGATGGTTGGAAGACTACTGTCCTCTTGAGAGGATGACTTTTCAGGGGCTATGTTAAACTTTGCAGGGGTATAGGCGATATCAATCGATGTCCATGCATCCTATTTTGTGTGAATGACCTTGATACGATCAAATCGAAGGTGTTTTGCTGCATAGGGTTTTTCACATTGCGATAAATTCGGAAGCTGCACGTTTGACGCAACATGGGCGATTCACTGGTCTGAAATGGAGGTTTACTCCCTTAAAAAAACGGGAATCATTTCATCAACTTGATTCATATATTATATGAACATGTTGGATGCAATAGAAATGGCACGTATTTCAAGAGTAATCCCCATCCACTTCACGTTTGAGTGGGAAGGTGATGTTTCTGGGAAAAAACCACACCTTGCCAGGCTACATATGTCGAGTGGCATCTTTTAAAAAGGAGAAGATCCTTTCAAAGGTAATTTATTGTATTTGATAATGCACAGAAATTGCAAAGATCAATTCAAAAAATAGAAAATAATACATATTAAATAAATTGATTGAATATAAGGTATATATCATTATTTGATTTTTGATTTTAATAGGTTTATAGGTATTAATTGTAATAATATAAAT
>DF245453.1:0-17543 GCA_000507305.1 Breviolum minutum Mf 1.05b.01 | reverse complement strand
CATATGTGTGACGTATCCCCCCTTTGGGGGGGGGTGGGGGGAACCGAGGGGGGCTGGATCATATATATATCTGAATATATATATATATATCATATATGGTACATGTGACACATATATTTCCAGCGGTTGTGGTTCATGATTAGAAAAAAAACCACAAATGCATAGTGGCAAAGCGCATTTTTCTTATCTATGCAGTCCGCTGAGTAGGTGACCCTCTGGGTGTTTCTGAGGTTGGAGAACCTGAATAAATCTACATAAGACATCGATGGTCCAATGGTAGCTTTTTGAGGTGACTCTGCAGCCTGGATTAAAGGTTCCATATTTGGACCCTCAATCCTTTGTGAACATTACGATACTGCAGCTTGTCTGAGTCAATTTCGTTTCTGTCTTGGCGTCCTTGCATGCAATCCGTCAGGTGTTGCCTCCGGTGGAGGCCAAACGCTTTTACAGAAGTGAAAGGCCTTCCTCCCGGAAGGCTGGCCATGATATCATGGATAGTCTTTACTTGGCCGCAGTTATTCAAGCTTCGTCAAACTGCACTTTCTGGTGAGGCAAACTTGAGTGCCACCTTTTTTGCAGGCGTCTGGGGCTCAGCAGGTTAGCCGCCTTGCTTCCACACGCAGTGCCTGTGGACTCATGGTCATAATCCTTCTATAGATACAAAGTATATAGCCTCTTTTCAGATTCTTGGACCATGCTTTGTACTGGTGTGACTGGCATCAGTTGTCATAGTGGCGAACGGTGAGCGCATCTTTTGTTCCAGTCGCAACAAAGGCATGGAGCTTGGCCTTAGCACCAGAAAGGTTGCGCTTGCATGGCAGTCACGCTGAATTTGAGATGGCAACACACACGGGAATCACGAAGAACTTTTTCCTCACTGTCAATGTTGCACAGGTTAAGCCAATTGTGCAGCAACAACTGCACAGTCGTCTCCACTTTGGAAGCTGGTGAAGCTTCGATCCCAGATGAACAGTATTCCCTTAGCTGAAACGCTGCACTGCTCCACGAGATTATTGAGCCCTTCAGGTTCAGTCGGAGTGCACCTTGTCGTTGGAAGAATCAAGGCCAGTCACAAAAGCTTAAGAGAAGTCTCAAAGGTTGTTTTGAAATGCTCAGAATGCTTGGACTCTCGCATACTTTGCCCACCCGTGCCAGGATTGGCACAAATTCTTCAAGTCAATGTCAGTTGCTCGAGGCGCGCCAACCTGATAGGTGGTTGATAGGACGCTCGCTCGAATTCGATTCAAGTTGACCACACTGGAAACCTGCTCTGGCACTTCTGAGCAGTCAAGCGTGCCTGACTGACTCTTCCCCATTTCTAAGGGACATTTTTGGGCTGATCGGAGCCCGCGGTTTGACAGGGTTTTCCTGGTTCTTGTCCCATCTTTCCTACTCCTAGGTTGGTCCATTTCTTTTGGGATTCTCACTCCACGTAACCAAAGCTCCTCAAGACTACTGTACCAACCGCGAACGTGCTACCAGGAGGGATCGCCCTCACGTGGCCAGCTACAAGGTTCAGAGTCAGTCTGTTTCAGCTTGAGGACAGCGATCTTGCAGAGCGATTGAGAGCTTCTCATTCAGTTGGTCATTCACGCAATCCTGCCTTGAAAAGCAGGATACCTTTTGAAAGTGACGTTGCGGTCAGTGTGAGCCCTTTGACGGACTGCCACCCTCGTGTTGAGGCATGTGTTTCAGGTTTCACGTCAATTTTCTTGGTTTGCGTTGTTTCGGAAGAACAAATCAAAAGATCGACAGAACCTGATACCCATCTTGCTTGATCGTGCTGGATCCCACAAACATTGGCTACTTCACACAGATTGGAGTAGATCGAGTTCGCGTGCATTACACAAGCTGGAAGCCTCCCACCCATTCTGCAGAAGAGATGTCAGCAGGCCAAGCAAAGTGGGAAGCCAACTCTTCTTCGTCAACGCACAGAAGGGCTTGGACACCAAGGAGTTGAGATTCGCAGGAAATTGTTGCAGGAAAAGATGGAAAAAGCATGAAAAAGCATGAAACAGATATAAACAGATCGAAACATTACAAGAGCAGTCGAGCAATTGTCCACCCCCTCCTGCAGTGGTTACAATGTGCTTTCTTGAATGCATTCCAACAGCACTGAAGACTGCCATGGCGGTCCGGGATATGCCTCCCATCCAGATTTACTTGACATGCTTGTGCTAGGTTCATTTCTGACACCCTTCACAAAGTTCCAACAGGGCTTTTAAAACTGGAGGCAGGCGCACGAATGAACCCGTAAAGCACCACAGCTGGCATCATAAACCGAACAAGCTGCTTCACCAATGAGTGCTGCTTTTCCTTGTTACCTGGAAGGTTTCTGCCGGACCAGGAGAGTGCCAGGTCTCCATCAATTCTTGTTCCGTATCGTCAAGCGCAATTCCACAAGCTTTCTTGCTTGGGCATTGGGCCACTCTGGTATTGCTTTGTGGGAGCATTAGAGTTTCTACAAAATTTCTGATGCAGATTAGAAAGCTCAGCAATGCTGTCCATGTTGACTAATTTACCATCTCATGTTCATGCCAGTTTGATGTGCGGGTCGGCTTCCAAGATGAGCTACGAAGCAGGGTTCGTTCATTCTGTCTTCTTTTCTCATTTTCCTCGTTTTTCCTCCTTCCCTGTTCTTCTTCAAGGCCAGCATAATCGACGAGTCTACCCTGAGATTGAGCTTGAACCTCAGTTTCAAGAGCACTTGAGGTTTGCTCTTGTGGGTCTTTGCATCCAAGTCCGAGTTTCTTTTTCAAGTCCAAGTCTTCGCCTCTCCTTGTTTTAATCACTTAGTCAGCTTGGAAATAGTCATGCATCCCCGTGCCTTGTTGTCTCGTGGAAATTGCGATCCCCATCCCTTCTTGTTCTGGCACAATCCACATAAGATTCATTTCAGTAGATATGTCCACACACGCACACGCAAATTTTGAATCCTAGTCCCAGGTATATATATATATGACATATATATATATATACATGGTTCTAGGTTGTGGGTGATCCATCACTCCTTTACTCTCCCTGTGGAATGGTTGCAATCCAACTGCAACGGCTCCACTATACAATACCATACGATATGTTGGAATGAAGCAATATGATACAAGACACGGTAACACCACAATGCAAGTCAAGACAGGAAAGACAAGAATTGAAAGATCAGGTAGACAAGACAAACTAGATATCATGATATCATAAGTAGACACACAAGCACTTTCCCCACAATCCCAATGGTAAAGGGGCGGTCCATCCCAGTGAACGGAATCGTAACTGGGAAGTTGTGATCACGATCGATGAGACATTGATCAAAGAATACGGAAATGTTGCTTAAGATGAGCGCAGGTAAGACAAGACAGCGGAAACACTGCAAATACGAGGGTTTTGGAGGGTCAAGTGCCAAAATGCATCAAAATGCTGCGATTGGCACTTCAGGGCCGTGCCAGCCAGCCGATCGAGTCAAACCTCGTGAATACTGCGGTGTCACAGGCCTACCTTCCAAAACTCACGGTCTCGCGACCGGACCATAGGATATTCATATAGTATATTCATAATATACAGTATTCAAACATATAGATATCATAAACATAGAAAGAGTGAGTTGAACGTGCGGACAGGCTTTATAGGTTTCTCACGTATCACGTGTCATGGACGCAATATGCCAGTACAGGCAGGCGATGCGAGACTGTAGAGATGAGACCATACGGCAACTGCACGGTACTGTGTTTTCTAATGAATGCCCTTGTTGTGAATGCACACAGAATGATCAGTTTTACATGATCAATATCTATATAAGTAAAATCCGCGACGATAAGATTTCTAGTTGAGATCTTACCTCTTGGGAGATGTGCACGCACACACACACAGATGACCGAGCAACTTCAGGCCAAATTCACTCCACTGTGGGGGGCTTGTCATTTGTGTTGTGTGGTGTGGTGGTGCTGCAAGCGAAACTGTTTTGTTCGATGGTTTCCGGTTGGTGCAGGCTGTCACACTCGATGCCTCTGTTTTCTCCAGCACTGCAGGTGGCTGTGGCACAGATTGAACGTGAAAAATGAAAATTCGTCCTTGGTCGATCCGTTGATTTATGGCTCTTGATATCTTGTTGCCCTTTGGAGTTTGTCTCGAGCCGAGGAACTGCTTTCTTCAGCCTGACCAAACAAGCTGGTAGGATCGTGAACGACTCTGCACAGGTTTGCCTTCTTTGGCGGTTTGCTAAGTGGCTAGTGATCTTGCAAGATGGGAGCAGTGGCAAAGGATCTAGACTCACTCCTTGTCCATTGCCAGGTGATTGTGATGAGCCTAGTCGGAGAAGTTCAGGTGGACTGCTCTTCGATCGTGAGGGCCTGTGATGGTTCTTTTTGCTTGGAAGTCTAGAGCCTTGCCCTTGCAACATCCTTTGAAAGCACTTTCTCAGAGGCCCTTGAAACATCGCACTCGCAGCACAAGAAGAGGCGCAGACCCTTGGAGAGTTCCGCTATGTCGGTCATATAAATGGATGTCTGTTTGATACTTTAGAAGCAAGTAGATTTCAAGCGCAAATTCAGATTCATGCAAATCTTCCCTTATACATTATGAATAGAGTAAACAGCTTTCAATTTCAATCCTACAAATGCAGTATACATCTGTTACATCTGTACTGAACTTAAAACACAAGATTCGCATCGAATCACTGAACCTTTTGCGGGGTGCCTTTGCAAGTAGCTGCCCTGGGCAAGTTGCGTTGCCTACGTCAGCTGTGTTGTTGCTTGCTCTATCTTGCCATTGCTGACATCCAATGCAGCATGAACCACATTCAAACATTTTCAGACTTTCAACAGAGATTTGACTTCTGACTCATAGCGCTCGAGATCTTTGCCACTGTTTCTTAACCCTCAGTGTAGTACAAAGGCACAGCAAACTGGATGAAAGAGATGCAAGACAACACAGGAATTTGGTATTAGGACCGGATTTGATGTAACTTGATTCCAGCCTGATATTGGTTTGTTGTATACAGTCTGCTATTGGTTTGTGGTACAAGCCCGATATATTGGGTTGCAATAGCAAGCCTGGTTCTCATGTGATGAAAGTCAGTTCAGGCATGTCCTTGAAGAGGTCAAGAAGGCAGAGAGAACAAATAGTGTTACAGTTTTACACAATCAGTCCGATTATTGCAAATTTGATTGGATGTTTGCCATTTGACATTGCTTGATTTTGAATCTATTTGTTTATAGGATTTTGCATGTATGCCATTGTACTCCTGTCAAGGCAATGAAACCTGCAACAACTGACAGAAAGAAAGGCTTCGGCGTCTATGTTTGTACCGCCAACTCTCAGGCACTTGGGGCAGTATTGGACACGCCCCACAAAAAAAGAAAGTCCTGATATGAAGAGAGTACAGCAGCATAGCCTGCCATTGCGGTAATAAGATGCAGATTTTGTGCATCTTTTGGCCAGTTGAGGCCTGTGAGTCTGAGTGTCAGCTTTTTCTTCGAATCCGCAGCCGCCGGCCTGGTCACTGACTTAGCATTGTTCAGACATGAGTTTCGCAAGTACCTTTGCTTTCGGAGCTGCTAAACGGATCCTGGTGAGGGAGATACAGTTGTTTCAATCTACCAGCAATCTGCCAGGTCCGTGCTGTTTCATAACTTGATTATATAATGCTATATCGCAGTAAACTTTATCAATGTTGAATACCGATCCCAACAGGCTGCACATTCTAAGGAAATTGCTTGGAGATTTTCAGGGTCGGGCTAGTGACGGCTAGTGACTAGTGTACTCTGAGGGCGCTCGTCGGACTTTGTGGTTACAGCCATGGACAGGACATGTTTGAATGGGGACAGCTGTGTCCACAGATTTCCACATATTCACACCTGTTGTCCTGGCAGGACCAGCACGAAGATCCTTTACCCTGGTCTGCCGATGGTCAGTTGTTTGGGTCCAATCCTCGTTTCATGTTTTGTATCTTTTTGTTCTCGATTCTTTGCATTCTTTGCATGTCTTAACCTGTACAAGCTGAGGCCCCTGTGGCTCTGATGGAGGCAGCATGGGTGAGAGGCACGCTGACTTGTTGCCGGACACTTCAATGTTCTTGCTGGTTGGTTTGCAGTTTGGCTGTTGGCTGTTCCTTGGTTGTAGTTTGCTTGCAGTTCGGTAGGTAGTGAGTGGTTGCTTGCTTATAGTGCGGTTAGTGTATGTAGTTGTGGTTAGGTGGTAGGTTCTCGCTCATTGTAGTTTGTTTGCAGTTTTGTTGTCTGGCTAGAGTTGTTTTTCCTTGTTCCTGCTGCTGTTCTTGTGCTTCTACTTCTTTTCCGGTGTGTCCCAGCTATTGAATTGCACATCTTAGGGCCCCACTGTTGGCCCCTGCATTTGACACCCATTCTGAAATGGCTGACACCATCGAATCAAACCCCATTTTGGACATGACAAGTGCTCTGAAATCTTGAGTTTATCTTGGAAATTGTCAAGTGAGTACTGTAATAATTGTTGTGAGCTTTCATCAGGCTAAGCCTGATGCGAGTGTGATCTCTTGATGAAAAATATAGGGCTTCGCAGGATGTACAAATCAGGTAGCATCATGCCGACCGTGTAGAGGGGGGAGTGCCAATTGCTGTTCCTTCCTCTCAGCTCAAAAGGAATAGACACGGATTTTCAAGATACCTCGCAAAACATTCCAAGACCTTGCCAAATCCATGATGGGAATGTAAATGGCAGGTATCAGCTCTTCATTCGCAATCCATCGGCGATAGGAACTCTTCGACTGTCCTGCCAAGGAGAAGAGCGAGAGGGTGGATGAGGGTGGTACATGCACTACTGTACATTTTGTGATTGCAAGTTGCAGAGTACTGGCTGCAAAGGATATTCCTGCATTAAGGACAGCTGCGAAAGCGCAAATGTTCACAAGAGCTGCGCTTGGTTGCTGTGACTTCACCGGGAATGTTGCAAAAACCAGGCAAGGATGCCTGAAGCCCCTCAAAGACGCTCTGTCCAAGGTAGTCCTCAGCGCAGACTCAAGGTTTCCGCTCCCACAGCGTTCAGAGAGAGCGTGCCCGGAATTTGTTGTCAATGAGCCGATGTTGCTGATGTATACTGTAGTTATTGGCAAAACCAACGCCTTTGCTCAGCTGCAGCTTTGTAGGTACGTCTCGCACAAGCGTGACATGATAGATGGTGCAGTCCAGATGGAGTTGAAGGCTCTGTTCCATGTGCTTCAAGACCATTTCTTGAAGAAACAGTGCGTTTGCGTTCGTCCGTGTGCTTGATCCTACGTACCTCCCAGCAAAATCCAAAGCATATCCTTTTCACAAGTTCATGAAGAAGGGAGCTGGCATGGCACAGTGGCACAGACAGATATTCCTTATAGCCAGCATGCGGCACATCCTGCACATCACACTCGGCAACCAGAGACAAAACGTCGCCAACGTAGCACACACTTCGAATACCTTCGAACAAGTTTCTTCCTTTCATGCAACCTGTGCACTCTAAAGCTCTGTAGTTCCTTTCAAAGCCGTTTGTTTGACCTGGCTTGGGAAGTATGTGTAATCTGACTGAGATGCCTGAGTCTTTCAGCGCAGTGTAAGCAGCACAATTGAGACTTGTGACTTCAGCTAAAACGGAATCTCCTTTCTTCATCTGTTCACTTTCCCCGGCTTTCTTACTTGCTCCCGCCCCTTTTGAATCTTGGTGTGGTTGGCAAAGTCTTCGATTGTATGTTGGCTTGCTTTCATGAGACTGCAACAGATTTCCCACACCATTTGTTTGCTTTGCTTGGCTTCAAGTTTGGACGTACGAAATTGAGACTTTGACATCGAGCGAGTTGCAAATCACAAGCTGGTAGGCATCTCCAAACCAAGTTGGGCGCTGCAGAGCCAGGACCCAAGAGTAGATTAAGTGTGCACAGTTTATAAATGTTTATGATGTACGGTTATGTACGGTTCATGTACCATGTATGTATACATATATATATATATATATGTAGATATATAGAACACCCTCAGCTTCGGAGGGTCTAGATGATGAGCCCTATCGTACGGATTATTTCAAGGTCCAGTATGGTCTGACCAACTTAGACCTTGCCAGGCCGCACTTGGACCATTTTAGACGCTGCTTTAAAAGCCAAATGATCCCAAGACATCTGAAACCAATCATGATGACACCGCCATTGTGGTACCAGATGTTTGTTTCATGTTGTTTCCATGTTTGTGGTGATATTGGAGTTTTCTGCAACCGTTTCTTTTTTTTTTTGTGATTTTGGAGTTAGGATTTTGGAAACATATGCAAATGCCTGACCGAAAACAAGAGAAGGAGAAAAAGGACAAAGAGAAGAACCCGAGCTTTGAAAATAACAGATCTTGACTCTTGACATGCCATGAGATATCATGACAGTGTCTGGTGACATACCATTCCAGATGAGCAGTGTGAAGGCCTAACTTGATCAGAACACTTTTGGATGGGAGACCATCTCAGACCCACCAGAAAGGTCAAACTTGGTAACCTCGGGGTCCCGCTCTATTGTATAGTTGTAGGTTATTATGTGAGCATTTGTTAAAGCCTCCGATGTTTGATTCATCATGTCGCCGGTCATGAGATGCCAAAACCCTGTAATGCGATGGGAAATCTCAAAAGCGATACCATTCTTTTTCTATTTTTTCTCAATTCTGATCGCAGACAAGAAAGCCAAGAATTCCAGACGAAGAATTCCAGAGCGATACAAAAAAGCGAAGGGAAATCTCTGTTGGATGGTCTCACGAGTTAACAGAGGTTTTGAGAGCCACTCATGTACACATGTATATATATATACATAATGTGGTGTGGTGTACACATACATTATGCACATTTCTTGGCCAGCATTCCATGGTACCCCTGCATACCGTGTTAGTACCGATGATAGAGTTTTGTCTATAGTACTAAAGTTGCCTAGTCGTACTATTAATAAGTCATGGTGGTACTACCAGGCTGCAGGCAGGGGGCCATATAATGGGGCCTTGAACATGCGCACACGGTCGCGAATGACGCGGGGACTGCAGCTGCTTTTCTCTTTCGTGATGTGTCTAGGATTGCCAGTCAGATGATCATGTCTTTTTCATTTTCCGTGTTCAAAAAACTGACCTGAGATATTTGTATTTTCAGCGGCATCCATTTGTAACAGACTAGCAGATGCCCTCCGTTTTGCATATCTAGATTTTCTGCTGAACAAGAGTGACAAGAAACAGACTGACATGGCGTTGTATGGTGTTGTGTCCATTTCTGAGGGCTGCAGAAGGCGGAGTGCCAATCAAACGCGTTGATGTTCTACGGACGGTGCGATTTGCGACACTTTTCGTGTACTCCATAAAGGGCTGGAGCACCCATTTGCCAAATGTCTGAATCACAACAATGGACGAACGATCCAGCGGCCCCATCTGCTCTGCGGTGCAATCCTAATGTCAGATAGCAAAACAGGAAAAATACTATTTGATTACAGTTTGCCTTGAATGGATCGAAACTGCTGCTACCCCTGCCACTACCACTGCCACTGCCACCACTACCAACCACTACCATTGCCACCAGTCTCCGGGTTTATTTTGTTATTTACATTCAACTTTGTGTCAACAGATTCTATTTCTTTGTAAGCCGTGCTACATCTGGTGTTGCAAGCCGCAATGATGGAGTCACCTTGCTGAGCTTTTGTCTATTCACAATAGCTCCAGCAAGCCAGCTCTTTCCCTGTAGGTACCTTGCATCCTTTACATCGAAGTGGAGTTGCTGCCAGGAACCATTGGCTCTTTCACCAGCACATCATTGAAACTACAACGCGAGTAGCACAATCGAAGTATCATGGATGCCAGGCGAATTCCAGTCAACACATTACCAGCTCGAGGCACTTTTGGAGGCCTGTGAAGATGAATGACTGGAACAATAGCCTTACAGATATCTCTCTATCCGTGGCGAGGAGAAGTTCTCTCTGCTTCTGGATGGGGGCATGCTGGGGCCCTCAGATCTGATGAAAGGACAGCTCCTGGCTGCCACTGACACTGAGGCCGTTGCAATTCGTGGCTCACCCTGGCAAGCCAGCCAGCTGCCAAGCTGTCCAGCAATTCACTTGGGTCAGTTCTTCTATGTTGTCAAACAATATTTGTGCTTTTTTGGAAGTCTGATTTTTGAGGAATATTTTTTGTTCAACTCGCGGCAAGTCTTGTCAACGGTGACTGTGGAGTGTTGGGGCCTCAAAGAAGAACCTAGTACAAAAACAGGAATAAACAAAGGGAAGGCAGGCATCAATACAGTGTCTTGTGGTGGCTTCTCATGGTGTTTATGGTGGGAAAAGCATGGAAAAGTCTTGGACCGATTCTCCGGACAACATGGTCAGCTATTAGCATGATTTCGGGAAGCGCAGGAAGCTGGAGTTGGCCGTCGACTAACAAGCAACATACCATAACATAACATATTGCACAGGCAATTGTGAACTTCTAATATGTGGAAGTCTTGGACTGTTCCGGAATTCTTTGCCCTATTTGGTAGCACCTGGAACTAGTGCAGTCGCAGTTTGATCACTTTGCAGCTCAGTTCCCTATGATGCATTGGATCCGGAAAACAGTTTGGCCGCATTCTGAGCCTGGTGGGTATATTAAATACAGTAGTCGATGAGTGAAATTCAAGGCATCTATCTATCTGGTTCTACTGTACAGGTTTGGGATGTCACTTTTTCCTTGATATTTATTCGCAGTCGATGTTGTGCCGCGGATACAGATAAAAGAAGAAGATGAAAGACCACCACATGCAGTGCGGAGGGGATGAAGGAGAGCGTGGAATGGAATGAACGAAGTAAACCCCTGCTACGTGGAGCTTAGCGGCTTAGCGCTTGCAATCACCGAAATCACTATCACCACTTCGCTGCTGCACCCTTCAGAGTCGACCTGCGTGTGCACCTGTGTGAGTGACATTTGCAAAGAGCCTTCCAAGAATCTAACATCTAAGAAAGGTTTCTTATACATAAACAGATTTTGCAGAATTGCAAAAAAGTTTGGATGCTGAAAAAGGTTGAAGAATTGAAGAGCAATAGGACAAGGGGAGGGTAAGAGGATAAGAGGATAAGCAGACTTGCGAACCTTTTTACGAGTCGTCTTTGTGGGCGTATTATGTGCTCTCTTGCTTGGCTTACTGTCTCCAAAACCTCTCAGCCTCTCAGCTACTTATAGCATAACCAAGTGATCTTGAATAAGCATTGCTGCAGATGTTTGGATTTTCTTGGAATTTTTCCTTGGTCACAAACGTCCCTGAGTCATGCTAGTTCAACCCTGACCGGAGCCGTTGCACCTGTGCATTTCTGTTTCCTGCTTCCCTATACCTCAGCTTGAATTGCGCGGTGTCGGTATCAAGTCAGCGCTTCTTATAGTCATGCAACCGCCAAGCTGGCCATGGTTTGATGGTTTGATGGTTTGCATTGCTAGGTGAGAATGTATATCCTTGACTGCGACTCACAGGACTTTTCGGATCCGATCGACTGCGACTTCAGATCTGATTCTTGAGTCCAAAAACATGGTTTCGTTTAGTTGCTAATCCAACTTTTTGTCAGATACTGGGTAATGATGTATTTGGACGGGATGGCCTATTCGTTTGTCCACCATCAATCATGACAATGTGTTGTCAGAACAATGAATGTGATGAGAGAAAAGGAGTCAGACTCAGACAAGCTTGCTGAAGCAATGCCCTCAAAGCGGAAACTGCGATACGACATGTTTGGACAGCATTCCTGAAGCTAGAAACACGGACCAAGGATGCTTATCCATCAGCAGAATTGTTTAGGCGAGTCGATCTTTCATTCCTACAAGAACTCCAAATTGGCTCTCAGTGCATGAGTGATATGACTCCCTCCCACGGACGTGACTTGATGGAAAAGTCTATGAACATCTTGGATTCTGGTTTCAATATGTTTGAATCATTGTGCCAGTCGCATCGGAACCCTCAACTCGCGCTGGCAGCTGACTGCTTTGCAAGTCTCACACCCAGTGACACTTTCCGATTCTTTGAGCCTCCTTTCTTGAAACTGTTTTTGGCTAGGGAGGGTGGAGGAATTTGGTTTGCTATTGGTGAAGTGCATCGCGCTTCCCGTTTCGCCCTCCCTGACTTGTTTTCATTCCGATTCGAAAAGTTCCCATTTATAGTTTTTTTACACTCAATGAAGCCAACACAAATGCACAATATATGTGTATCTATTTACATCATCTATATGATTATGTATATGAACAACTGTAGATTATACATGATTGTACAATGACATTTGCTCATGCATCGTGTACACATAGTGTTCCAAGCTTCACCTATTTCCGCCATCCGAGCCATTCTGAAAAGTTCGAGGCAAACACTGCTGCACCCTCAAGAGGAGTTAACAGCAAGATTCTTGGAGACAGTTTCACAGTCAACTCGTGCAACTCTCTGTACTTTTAGGTTCCAGAAAACACTGCGTGCTTTGAGCATTTCCTGGAAACATGCAGGATCCCATTGCTTTGGCGTCAAGGTTGCCGTGATATCGAATAGAGTGCATCCTGTTGCGCGGGCAGCTCAAGAAAAGATATGAGATATGGGCAACAAAATGGTTGTGGGGGTTTTGGAGGAGCATTCTTGATCTTTTGCAAGCATTGTATTTGTGCGCGAAGAACAATGAATCCTCAAGTACCTCCTTTGTCTCAGGATTGGCATCAGAGGCTTTGGGTGGCATCCAGGACACCACGCGCTTTTGCTGAGAGGAAAATGAATAACAAGGTCTGCTTTGTCACCATACCATGCAGGCTTGTAGATCATGAACATGCAGTTTGTATGTTTCCAAAAGCCTTTTTTCAAATCTGTTATTTGGACCTTGGACTGCATGTAATCACCATTCCCACTTTGATGCCCGACTGAAGCCCATCTGCATGAATTGCCTTGAATCATCTTGAATCAGCTGCAACTTGATCTTACTCAAGGAATGCCTTTGCTGTTGGGAGAATCTTTGGAAGGACTCGTGGACGGTCCACAGCTGAGAGCATCTTGTGCATATCTTCAAAAGCCAAAAGATGTTAGAATGGTTGGACCTAGGTGCACATGCCATCAGCTATGAGCTGACAGGTGATAATGTCAAGGTGTGGCTCACAGATTGAGATTTGTTGCCAAGGCAAGCGGCAAGCTCGAAAGATGCTAGATTCTAAATAGGCCCAAGATGCAATGAAAGGTTGGAAACTGGCCACAGAACTTAACGGACTTCCTCAAAAAATGATTGAGGAATTTTCCTTGTCCTTGGAGGCCGGAGGCTCCAGGAACTTGGGCCGGAGAGGAAGTTATCACCTGCCTACCCACCGCTCTTTCGGTCACAGTAGTCAGCTGGCCGGAAACAAAGTAGCAACCAAACCCCGGTATCGTCTTGTAGGATTTTGTTCCTCACACAACTCGGATTTGTGCCATCTTTCATCTTTCTGATAAGTGTGAGCACAACCACCAATATGAAATTTGAACCGGGCAAATACTTATTCAACAATTTACAACGATGCCTTTATCGAATGATTCAAGACCTTGTATGTCTTGCAGACGACATGGGCGTGCACGCAATGGCTAGCGTGATGTAAACAACTACTTTGAGATAGAGAATTGCCCATGAATGAGATCCAGCTCACAAAACACGTCTGGCCGAGTTAACATTAGAGCACAATTTGTGTTTTGGGCCACCATTTGTGTTTTGGGCCCCAATTTTTGGACTGCTACCAGCGATGGGTACTGTTCTTGGGATCATTGTGAGAGCCACTTCCATCAAGGTTTGTGCTGGAAGCGTGCATCTACAAACATCTTCTCCACCAGACGAGGCAGGAAGAGTTTTATATACGTGACTTTAGATGATCTTCGGAGTTTTTGCTTTTCCGAAAATGCCTTGAATTTTTGACCCACTGCAAAGTGGCAGGGTCCGGGTCCATGACTCAGCTTGAAATCAGCACACAACATTACCAAATCTCATTTTGCAACGCTCTACAGTGAAACAGCTGTAAGGCCAATCTGGACACGATTTCCGCGATGGTTTCTCCAACATCAAAATGCCCTTTGAACCCAACAAGTGGATTCAGGCGAGGACATGGAGCCGAAAGAAATGGACTGACAGGTGTCCATGCAGAATTCTTTGTTTGCCCACAGGTGTCCTCAATGAATGGAGAACACGCTCGGTATGTTATTTCTGCTGAGGCAGGCACCTCACCGGCATGACCATAGTCATAGTTACTCTGATTCGTGTACAGCTTCAAAGCTGTTGAATGACCCAGACACGATGTGATACAATCAGGTGTTGATTTCCATCTTGCAATTTGTAAAGGCATCAAAAGAGACAACGTGGCTTGATGCAGGAAACGAGAGGCTAGTTTGACTGGCAGCAAATGTAGCCAACAATGGTGCAGTTGCCTAGCTGTTCACAGAAATCAAGCTGCAGAAAGACAAAGCAGCCAAGTTGCTCCGTTTCAGAACAAGACGGGCGTGAGTGTGTGAGCCAAGTCCCAGATCTGACAGGAAATTGTATGGCGAAGAACGCGGTGCCGATTTCGCTCTTGCTCGAAGCTCAGAGGTAACGTGGCTTCGCTGATTTAGTGGCTAGCAGCGGCCTTTGGTCATCCTGGACAGCGCATTCCTTGCCTATGGAGTCTGCTTGCAAGTAATGAAGGTCCATGTCGGTTCATGAAAGGACCACCAGCAAGCAGAGAGCGAAGAACAACAATTGGATTCGCATACTTGATACACATCAGAAAGGAATCCATCACTAACACTAGCATCCAATACCAGAGCGCTGCCTATGAAGCAATTCTCAGCCAACATGAAGTCATGTTACCGTCGCGACCAATCCAACCATCAAGGCTTCTTCAAAGGCCATAAAAAGGAACAAGACATAGAAGTTGTTGAAGTTATCCGACAAGTGGCAACTGCTTTGGACCGATTCATGAGGTATTTGCACATTTTTTTCAAAATGTG
This sequence comes from Breviolum minutum Mf 1.05b.01, assembly GCA_000507305.1. Classification (NCBI taxonomy): domain Eukaryota; class Dinophyceae; order Suessiales; family Symbiodiniaceae; genus Breviolum; species Breviolum minutum. The sequence continues at coordinate 2,615 of DF245453.1, read as the reverse complement.
GATTGGGGGAGCATGGCCTTTTGTAGGGTGCATGTAGGGTGCAACGATGCGAACTGACAAGGGACAGAAGTGCATTCTTTTTTAAAGGAGCTTGAGGGATCTTGAGGGTAGGAAGAATTGAGGAAACTTTGCCGTCATCCATCATCTGTACAGCCTTGCAAGACCGGGACACTCATTTTTCCAAAAACCCGTTTTCACAAGCCTGCAAACAATCATCTGCAAATCTGCCCAGTGATATTTTCAAGGCAGCTCAATCCTAACTCAGTCTCTGATGTTGCTCTTGCAGCGGTACTCCGCATGTAGTAAACTTTATTGAGCACTAAAATGCAAGCATCCACACGCCTCGGAACAAGGCACCAGAGATGTGAGTGTGAAATTATCATATATAACATTATATAACATTATACATGTACACTACGACTCCTGACGATTCTTGACTAATAAAGGAGATGCAAAGTGTTCACCTGTATGGTTTGGTTCGGTAAGGAAGGGGAATGCTACTTGTAGGTTCAGTGTGACCATCACAATTCCCCTTTGCCATTTTGGCTTCAAGTTCATTGGGTTTTCACCCTGGTTGTGATTTTTAAACTGTTCAGCTTTGATCACTTTGCTTTTCAGCTTTTCTTAGTGTGTAGGGCCTGGGGGTCATGGCTGACANGGTTCGGTAAGGAAGGGGAATGCTACTTGTAGGTTCAGTGTGATCATCACAATTCCCCCTTTGCCATTTTGGCTTCAAGTTCATTGGGTTTTCACCCTGGTTGTGATTTTTAAAGCTGTTCAGCTTTGATCACTTTGCTTTTCAGCTTTTCTTAGTGTGTAGGGCCTGGGGGATCATGGCTGACAAGTCTTCCACCAACAAGTTTCCTCAAGCGCTCGCACACCAACAACGAATGCTCCAAAGTCGTTTCCCGCCTGCTCAGTCCAGGGATGATGATGCAAGGTCAGATGCATCTTGGACAACCGTTCGGACTTCTGAAGTTGGGGACGCTGAGACTTTGGCAGCAGGAGCTGATCAGCACCAGGGTCGTGGAATGGATCCTATCGCTGAGGAGGTGGGGAATGTCCCACCTCCACCGGCTACTCAGAATGCTTGGGGGAATCCTACCCCTCCAATACGGCTCCGGTGAATCAAGCAGCTCGCAATTTGCTTGATCATGCCAATGAGCCACCTGCAGCTCGCAGGTTGAGAAGGCAGCAGGAAAAAGCAGAGAGACGTGGTCGTCGAGGGATCCGCTATGGTCAGATGGGTGCCCACAATGCTTGCAATGCTCAATTGCCTGCACACATCAGGCAAGTGGGATCCCAAGCAGGTGAACGTTCTGTGCTGATCTTGGATAGCCGAGATCACCGCATGCAAAGCCCTTTTCAGGGTCGTTTGTTGGATGAGATCTTGACCAATGCCAACACCATGCTCAATGTGGTTTCGGATGCAAGCCAGGTGCGATCGCCCACTACTGGCTACCATTGCAACCTGTTCATGATCAAGGCCTTGGACAACTTCAAGCTGGTGATCGCCGCAACTATGACTTCGTATGGTTCGGTGCCATGTGGCAGATGGGATCGCCATACAGCGGACGTCATGTCCCACATGGCTTTTCAGCCTTTCAGGTGGCCAGTGATGACCGACGAGTCTCCTACGTGGGTCGATGTGAAGGTGAAGTTGGAGGGCGATCTGCTTCTCCATTTGGAATTGAGGGGCTATCGCTCTGACCATGACATGTCAGTGCAGATCTGCCATGTGGCAGACACCTTGCTGTACTCGCTCGAAGAGAAGCCTTTCATTCCCACTTTCGTGGTCACGGTCTTTCAAGGCTGGAGGGTGATCGCCTGTTCATGGGAAGTAGGCGGTCGCCTGTATGCTCTATCGGAGAATGGTGTGGTCGTGGCCCTGGATTTCCCTTTGTGCCACATCGAGTTGAGGCTGGTCACGTCCTCATCTCCAGATGCATTTGGGTTGGATGCCGATCGGCTGGAATTCCGTTTCTACAGCGGATCTGACAGGCTGAACGTGGCATGCAGTACCTGCTCGGTACCTCCTACATGGTTGGTGGTGAGCAGAGTTTCTGGGCCAACCTTGATCAAGAATGCGCAGTGGTGCCGTGATCACTTTGCCAGGGTGGAGAGCCCTGATCAGACGTTGCACTTGTCGCAACTGGCTTCAGTCCATGCTCATTGGACTGTTTCCGTGGAAGCAGAACATGAGGAGGAGACTGGACCCAGGATCTCTGCGGTATCGGTCGAAAGCAATCCCAAGAACATGCACTTGATCGCAGAGTCCCCCCTGTTCAGGAAGGAGAAGGCGATTGTGGCTCGTGAAGCCTTGGCTGTTCAAGCCCATGATGTGAATGAGGAGGTGGCTTCGGCAGTGTTGCCACCCATCACTGGTGGGCCGGCTGTTCAGCCAGTGGCAGCAATGAGCAATGTGAGGGCCATTACTGGGGCCACACGTTCTTATGAGGCTCCTTTGACTCCCATTGCTGAGCAGCAAGTTTCTTTGACGGATCCAGGTGTGTCTCCAATGCCGGTGGATATCCAGTCGGGGTCGCTGGCTCCAGCACGCCGTTCTTTGGCGCAGAGGAGGGGTGAGACATTGGACCAATCGGCAATGACCCCGG
>DF245452.1:1513-17539 GCA_000507305.1 Breviolum minutum Mf 1.05b.01 | reverse complement strand
CCCACCCAAAAAGATCATCTTTTTCTCCCAACCCGCAACTTTTATTTGTATGAGCCATACCCTGAGCCAAACCACGGGTCAGGGCATCTCAGCTCAGATTCATTTCTCCCCTGACTCACAGTCAAGGCAATTACTGAAAGGAAAAAGGAAAGAGTGAATAATATCAAGATACTTATATCGGTGCATTAAAATATATACAGAACATAAATATTTCCGACCTGTATATATAAATTAATACTTGGGTAGTTGGCGTATTCGCAAACTGCGTAAGTATCTTTGATCAAGCTTAAAGACAATGGGCAAAGCAAGCAACTCTGCGTTTTTCTTAGGATCCTGTATGTCCTGTTAGTACATAGTCTTTTCACTGCAGCCTCGTCGACACATTGCTGTAGACAACGCCGCCAGAAAAGGTGAAGTTATTGACAACATTTGGTCCAGTGACCTCCTCCTTCTGCCACTGTCAATGAGGAAGTTATCCAAGCCAAGTGGAGAGTGTTGGAATCACTATCAGAGCGCCAAAAAGCTTGAAGTGAAACTTACACAAAGAAAGATCCGATACCTTCGGGAGGGTCAGAGACAACTCTCTAGAGCTATCGCATCCACCTACAAGTCGCTTCTTGTTGTGGATACCAGCAACAGTGCTTGGACACAGGTAAACTCGGAGTTGTCCAAGGATTTGAGGCACAAATGAACGCCAGCAACATCTGTCGTTCCCCGGTGGCAACTGGGACGCTGCCTTGTCTTCAGGTAATCCACATGGGAGTGGCATGTCTAAATGCACAATTATTCACGCGCGAGCAGGAGGACGACCTGGAACATACTGGTCATCCTTTCTTCTCCCACAGTCAGCGCCAACATGCATATCTGACTTGATCTTGTGCACAAACCCAGGGGACCTCGTGTGCTTCTTCTCCGGAACACAGCACCAGTGTTCCCTCTCCCCGGAATGGCATGCAAAGACCACCTTTGGCCCTGCTCTGAGCTTGATGGGGTGGATACAGGTTGTCGCTTCTTTGAGGACTGAACGATCTGCCTACATCGACGTTGTGGCTGGCCTGAGTTTTGCCACTGGCAGGGAAGGCTACCTGTCTCGTACCTTCGCCAGCATTTGCATAGCTCCTACGGCTGCTACGACCACAAACTGCTAGATCCTGAAGCCGTTAAAGGTCATCCTTACTATGGGTAACCGCCATAGGTTCCCTGTGAGGTGGAAGGCTCTCAAGATCTGTCAAAGAGTAGACATCGAACCGTATGTTCTGTCTGGTTGATTACCTGCTGGAGATGGTGAAGGTCCCTGACGCGATATCACGAGCGCTAGTGCTCCAACGTTACTACACCACGTGGCCTACGTAGATAATGATGCACACCATTTCCATTGGCCCCTGAGGTTTCCTAGATTCCTCTGCCGCAGACAGGTTCCATTGCTCCAGGGCTATCACTAAGTACACAGGACCTACTCTGCATTAAGGCGCACTTGCCTGGATAATGTGGCACGTGACGGGAGCATTTTGCCTCTGAGCAGCATGCTCAAAGGCTCCAGAAGGAGAAGAGTGTCAGAGCTCTCTCGTGCCTCTTCAGTCTCTTCAGTCTCTTCAACTTCGCATCTTTCGACAATTGTGGTGGCATCCCACGGGCACCAGTAGCGATTTCTTTTCCGAGAACAACTGGAAAGGGCGCTGCTCCCTTCACAGTGCATGTTACCAACAAGCGACCGCGCAGCTCAGGGCAAATCTCCTCATGAGTTTGGATGCCCGCCCCTTTCAGGACAGTGAAGCAAACCTTGTTTCCAATGGCGTCAGTATTTGGCGCCGCCTTACTCTCAAGTGGTACACCTTGATATAACATCTCAGTACCTGATGGAGAAGCATGAGTGTTGGCCTTTTTATATAGATGGGACAGGGGCACATGCCTACTCACCCGTTGAAGGCATGGTCTCTCGGTGAATGGTGGATGCCAACGGCTTCAACTGGCGCTTCCACCTCATCTGGCGCTGATTACTGCTGGTTGCTCCGATTAATGACCACATGGTATCGGACCACCATATACCTCTAGAAAGTTGCGCTGGTTGGACATCGTCAAGAAATCAGATTGTAAGATTTCTCATAAAGTCAGGGCAAAAATTCTTACAGCACGGTTGGCCATGGGAATGAACTTTCAGGTTGGCTGTCGATGCAATGAGCATCTTCAACATCACTGATATTTCTATGGGAAGTGGTGGAACGGGGTATCCAGCATTTTGCCTATGCAGTACATCACCCCTGATCGATGTACGGACCCATGCATGTCCCGGATCTGAATTATCTTACCTGGTTCCACGGTGCCTCACCCACGGCAGGCGCTCACTGATTGAATCTATGACGCTCAAACGATCTCCGGGCCCGAAGGTCCTTGGGGTGCCTAGCTCCACCATCGAGCTGCCTGAGGGATCTTTTTCTCATTGATTTCGTCACTGAGTGCAGTTACCCCTCCAGGAAGATGGAGCCGAAAGGAGGTTTTGTGAAATGGGAAGAATAAGGAACACTTGACGGGAATCTGTAAGAATTCCGAGTATTGGACTCAAGTTACTTGGCTCAGGTCGCCATTCTGGTTCAAACAATCACTAGCGAATTTCTCAAGTGGACTGGACGCTGTTGTCTTTATCCATTTGCTGTAAAGTGGTATAGCAGTTGTTGGCTGGGAACTGTCTCCCTTACCATAAACCTAAGTGTCCTACAACCAAAGGACCCACGGAAGCGTTGGGGCCTTCCAGGTTTCTTTTTGGACGTCGTGAGGTTGGGGATCCCGCTTGCACTTTTCCCTGGGGGTCCCAGAACCGACCACCCTTGTTCGCTCCCAGCTTCACCAGATACATCTGACGCAGGCGACGTGATTCAACGGTGCCCACCCCAGGTGATGCAAGACAAGTAGAGAACATTCAACCATTATTTCATCACGCCCAATGCTCAAATGGTTTCTGGGTGTGGAGGTCTATCGGTTGCTTAGCTCCATCATTGAGCTTCCTCTCTCGGACCTTTTCAGTGTAGTGTAGTTGGCTTGGACGACTTTGTTGTTTCAAGCTACGGGCAGCAGGAGACGCCACCAGGCACTTCGAGGTTGTCACTGACAGAGGCCACACTGACCCCGTCAAGAATGGTGATGCTTTTGAGATACTGGGCATTATGACCATCTTGGCAACATGAAGGTCACTGTCAAGGGTAGCGACAATCTCAGCTAGGGAGATGACCGTGAAATGCCCTAATTGCATGGCCATTCTTTTGACGAATGGGCCTGGAGTAGGGTTGGAATTCCACCGATGTCTGCATATACAAGGGTACTTTGCTATAGGTGGAACCTTTACGGAACCACTCCCAGATCATATTCTACCTTGACATTGGTGCAACCCTAGGCGTTCAAGCAACATCTTTACTGATGTACCATTCCTTGTTCTATGCTACTGAATATCCTCAGGTGATGGTATTACTACATGACTCCACGGCTGGGCGCTGTTGCCTTGACCGTGCTATGGGGTGAAATGAGCTATCAATAAGTTATGTTAAATGCACTGTCGTACAAGGCTGGGAGAGCAATACAATTGCGATAGCATCCAAGCGACCATGAATTGTGACACATGGAGGTGGCAGAGGGCGTGCCATCAGTTTCGACTCAATGCCCCGGCCTTCTCCGTGTTCTGGAGCCCTCACAACGGGGTGCTCCCTCGAGGTTGTCGCCTTGCCAGCCTTCATCGAGGAAGCAGCTTTCCAGGAGGTTGACAGTGGCGTCTGCCGCGGACAGACATCTGCTTATAGTGGATCTACCTCATGATACAAGAGATGCTGTGCAACACTACCTGGAATTCCACTTCACCTTCGTCAGGGTTTACTACTTGACCACAGTCGAAGGGAAGGAGTTTCTTCCAAGATCATCTTTGTGTAATCTGGACTTCAAAGCAGGTTCAAAGACTTTGCTTGGTTGAGGATCGGCGCATTGTGTCTCTACTACCTCAGTGGTACTCCTACCTTGCGCAGTTTCATCTACGAGGACGTGGGTGAACCAACCTCTCACCCGTGTTCATAACAGAAATGGCGAAAGGTACTACCACATACTCTGCAAGACCTTGAGTCACTTGGGACATTTATATGTTGAATTTGCTATGGCATTGCGGAGCAGTACTGAGCGGCTTGGGGATTTCTGAAAGCGTTGAGTTTCACGTAGTTGTCTGGGTGTCTTTCGGTTTGTTTTTGTTTGGGTTTTGTTTGTGTTGTTGTTTGTTTCCATAGACACCTAGCTTTCCTTCTCACCTATTCTCCAACATGTGGGAATAGCCAATCAAAGACAAAACGTTTTTATGACGTCTCAGCTTCGAGCGCGCACGGCATGGGCACAAAAAAAAATGACTGAAAGGCGAACCGGCGAGACTTTTTGGCAGCCAGGCAGCCCCCACCAAAAATAAAAGGCCGATTGCTTACGTCCGAAAGTTTTGCTGCGCTCCCCGCCAACTGAAGCGGGCCGTATGCATCCAAGCAGCTCGGATTTTTTTTTGTGATATTCTCTGTTGGGTTTTGGTTTCGATGATGTGCTGGTTCTTGTTTGGTTGTTGTTCTGTTTTGTCCCAAAGTTCAGGTGTCCCACTATTTCCACCATCAGTTTTGTTCAAATCATTTTGTGGCGACATAGCAAATTTGTTTGTTTGCCTTTTTTCCCACTTTATGTTTTTTCCCGCCTTAGTTCTGTACCGTGAATGGCAATGACCGCCACAATCGACTAGATAACTACGTCATAGAAATTAAAAACTGCGTAAAACGCAGTCAAGGATTCCGCTCAGCTCATCCTTCGCTTAAGATTCGTGTCCGAATTCCGAAACTCTCTGTTCGCCCATTGGAGCGTTGTGAACGGATCATTCCCAACTCGTATTCCAACAGATTTGGCAAGCAACAGCATTGGACCGAGCTCACAATTTCATGAGTTGGTCTCCAGGTGGTAACATCAAACATTTTTTTTTTAATGTTTTTCAAATTCTGTACAGTTTGCATCTCAGCATTGGGTTACATGTACCTTCTGGAGCGCAAAATCTTCTAAAACAACAAGTAGGATAGCACCAGAAAAGGCTACTTCAGGTGGACCGGTGATCCTTTACATCACCAAACCATCTGTGTCAAGTCCAAAAAAAAAGACTGCATTTTTTCCATTGTTGATGAGCAGCTATGGAAGTCATCTGACGTTCATTAATTTTTATTTCCTGTGGAAGGCGAACTTCCAATTCCTGATCAAGTATGCGATAGTTTGTTTCAATGGCCAGGGGGTAAAACACCGCACGCCACTCGGGGCCTGGATCCATGAATCCAAGATGATGCAAAGACAAGACACAACGATCCAATCATATTTCCACCAAATGACATGTGTGACATAAAATTTTTCAAATGTAGGGTTTGTTACGTTTATTTCCCTGCCTTCGTTGTTGTGTCAAGGTGTGTAAATTTGGACAAACGCTTGGTAAACTTGTTCCCTCAAATCAAACAAAGCAATAGGTGCAAAACATGTGATAGATTTGTATTTTGGGTCAACAGATGATTTTTCCTGGATTTTGTGGAATGTGTGTGGTGTAGGTTCGATGTTGACTTGAATTCCAATCATGTGGATCTTGAAAAATGCAATTTGCAATTACGTCACGAAAGGTACGTTATGCACTGTCAAAACAAGTTTTACCATGGTAGTACAACATATGTAGCAATTGGTGGAAACATTGGTTTTCTTGCACTCCCACGGCTTTTGTCATGTGATGTTCAAGAACAAAAAATCGAACTTAGATTAGTGAACGCACTTTCCAGGCGCCCAACAGCGTTGGCAATGATTTCATTTGAGCACGTGGCATGTTGCATGCTCCTTCAATCAATGCTTCTGACTGCTGCATTTGAGGGGGAACTGTTATCCATTGAGTACGAACCATTGGACGAATTTTCTACCCTTGCCAGAAAATCCAAGTTGCGCTATGATCGTTTGGCCGGAGATGTTCATGACACAGACAGGAAAGATAAACTCATATATTGTGCAAAAGCACCACCCGGAGCAACAGAGTGTTTTGACACGGTTCCTCCAGAGGAATTTGTGGTGAAGTTTTGGTTGGCCAATGGAAAACACTTTTCCGTTCGTATTTTCAGAGAGTGGGCGCCTGTGTTTGCTCAGCGCTTTTGGCAAACGTCCAATCTGAATTGGTGGGAAAACATGACGATATATCGAAACGTTTATTTGAACTCAAGTTTTCGCTTTCTGAGCCAATTCGGTATGAATGGAATGCCTGAGGTGAATGCTGCTTGGTCCAAGTGGAAATCCAGCAATGCAACTGCACCTGCACTGAAATCTAATACAAGAGGAACCCTCAGTTTCTCAATGGGTGCAGTGATGTGTAAATCCGGAGACCAGGATCCATGTGCCCCACTGCGACCGAATTGCACTGCTCATGACTACTGCGCATTCGGTTGGAACACCGAAGTCTATGTGAACTATAAAGACAATTCTCACCTGGATTCGCATGGATTTGCTCCCTTCGGACAAGTGGAAGAATCTGACCTCAATGACATAGAGAGTTCTGATGATTCGGGTGGCATGAGGGTTTTGGATGAGGTGGGTGAACGCTTAGGCCGAAAGTATGGGGAGGTGACGGACCTATGCCCAGCAAAACCATCTGCTGACACAAGTCCTTTCTGTGTGTACAGGAATGGCACTTGCGCAGGCGTGAACCTTTCCATGTACGAAGAACACGGGAATGAATACATAGCAGAAAATTTTGCTGAGATGTACCTTTTGAGGATTGTCCGTGCTGAGGTAATTCACTAGTGTAGCATTGACTGGTTTGGTTTTGAGGGACGGGTGCGCAATCCAACCTTCGTTTGTGCAGCGAGATTATGATTTATATTCCCCACAACAGCTACTCGGGAAACCCATTGCACACGTCCCAGATAAGAAAATATCTAGAATTTGTATATCTTTTAGGATCTTTGGATTTGTTTTAACGTGGAATGTTTTTGGACTCTGAATTTCCAGCACATTTGTCAAGGGGGCCCAAAGGTGGCCCTATGACTGGCCACTAGCCGTTCTGAAGATGTGGCATCTGGTGCATGTAGAACGAATCCCAGATCAGCCAAGGAGCAAGTATCTTGGGTCAGCCTGCGCGGAAAAGAAACAAGCTTGACTCTGCTGTGGTTAAGGCAAAAGCACCATCAGCCTCATCCCATTGACTTATTGCACTTGTGGAGGATGACAGAAAGTTGAAATGGAACCATGGCACACGATTCCGGACCAAAAAGAAATGAGGTCACCGTTGTGTCAGCAATGGAATTGGATAGATGATTTAGATAAAAACTCCAACCGGGGCATCCTTTTGCTTGGAAAATGACGAGATTTATGGCAGTTTTCGGACCGAGCCAGGGCTGGTTATGGGGAGGTTTTGAGCCATGCGTGCGTCCTTGCACCGGGTGTCTGCATATGCTGGACGGTGCAAGTTGACGCAGAGGCAGGGTCGGAAAAATCCCAGCTGGGCAGGGTCAGAGCTGGGAGAGTTGTTTGTCACATTTTTTCCGTGTTTTCTGTCATCCATACCCAGTATGCTGTTGTTGTTTGGAGACCTCAAAATGAGGTCTCCGGCCTGTGCAATTTTGTCTCCCGGACCACCTGCCTGGCAGCGACGATTTGCTGCAAGCGTTGAGGATAGGGGGCGAGGTCACTGACATCCAAGCGATAGTGTCCAGTCTTGGTTGTTGGGTACAAAAACAGCGTTGTTTCAGATGTAGTCCAATATATTCATTATATCAAAGTACAAAGCATCAGGGCAAGTTCGTGGCAATTTGAGTAGAAGACAGAAATGTGCTAAAAAAGTTGAAGAAGGAGTCCCTATGTTAAGAAGCCTTCTGAGCTCATTTGATTTTCATCCTTTAGGGTAGAAAACAGACCTGTTGATCTTTTGCAATCCTTGGTGCTTCTGTGTGCAGGAGACGCCGCTGGAAAAGCTGCGCAACGTCGCGATCATTGCCCATGTCGACCATGGAAGCTTGCCCAGAAAGCATCGTTGGACGGATGTGGACACGAAATACGCCAAAAAGGACCAATGGCAGCCTGACAGCTCACTGTTTTTCTAAGGAAAAACCACCTTAGTCGATCAGCTCATGAAGCAAAGTGGCATGGGTTTGAAAGTCACTGAGCGGATGATGGACAGCAAGGCCGGGGTTTTACAGACACTCACAGTACCAACAGAATTTATTGCTAAGCCTTTTGATGGAACTAATGTTCTCCTTCTTTTCCTATCCTGATCTCCATGCCTTTTCCATGCCAACCTTCGCAAAGCATGCTTCCTGTGAAGGATCTGGAGCAAGAGAGAGGAATCACCATTCTCTCAAAAGCAACACGAATTTCATGGAATCTTGGCACGTGTACGACATAGGCTACGTGTAAATACATTAAAATGCTGCAAGTTGCATGTTTCTTTTCAGAAATCCAGGATTTCTCTTAGCTGGTGACACAATTCAGACCTGCCACATGCAAAGTATTCTTGAACTGATTTTGCAAGCGTTGCCTGGTACTTGTCGGGGATGCATTTCTATGTCTCCAAAAGTCAAAGGCGACAAGAGGCAGTCACAAAGTTGTGCCTTTTTCGAGGAATGGCTACGTCTTCAATATTGTGGACACTCCTGGCCACGCTGATTTTGGTGGCGAAGTGGAGCGAGTCCTTTCCATGGTGGATGGGGTGGTACTTTTAGTTGACATTATTGAAGGTCCTAAGACGCAGACCAAGTTTGTACTGCAAAAAGCTCTGAAGCATCCGAAGATGAAACCATTAGTGGTCATCAACAAGGTGGACCGCCCCATGATGCGTGAGAAGGGAGAAGTTGAGAACGATATTTTTGATGTTTTTGCTACAATGGCGAGCACAGATGATCAGCTGGTTGGCAGCACAATTGCTACATTTTTGTTGTGTTGAGTGTTTTTTTGTTTTTTGTGTGATTTTCATGATTTTTCTAGCAGTTAATCCACTGATTTGAACGGGATTTTTACACTTATCAAGGTTTCTATTCTATTTGTTCCAAATGGACACTGATCACTGCTGGCGTTTCTTTGTGAGCTTCATTTGTGGTTCAAAGGAACAACCATATTTTGATTGCCATGAGTTTTGTGACCAACCTTGCAATGAAAGGTTGGAATATCCCACTCTCTATGCTTCTGGCAAAGCAGGTTTCTGTGCTCGATCACTTGAAGAGGCACAATCGGAAAGCCGACCTACAGATATGGTGGCACTCTATGAGACGATCAAAGATGTTGTTCCACCACCAGAACCTGCAACCGTTGCACCTGGGACTACATGGGTGAAGCAGCCCCAAATGTGGGCTGCTTCATTCGTTTTGCTTGGTTTTTATTTGTGAAACATATTCCCGGTGGATTGTGTCATTGCATGTCATTACTGTGTCATTTGTGTCCAGGATCCTGAAATCCTTGCGGTGGATGAGAAGAACAAAGGATTCTCCATGTTAGTTTCGCAGCTTGACAGGAGCGCGAGAAGTTCCAGTCATGTTTGCTGCTTCCCTTTTGGTTATTGCCATGCAATTTGTTCAAAAATAAATCGAATAAAAACAGAATTTGAGAGACCTCTCAATTCCCTCGCAGGCTTCCTGCATTGGGGCCCACAGTAACTGGGAAGATCTACAGTGGACAAATTCACAAAGGAGACAAGATTAGTTGCTCCTCGGCTAGAGTGGCCTCTGACTTTGTTGAGAAGATGTTGTGATGCGTTTTATGAAAAGTTCTGAACAGGTTTCGTTACTGGGTGCAAACAGGGTAGGTTTGCTTAAGCACGTTACCTCTTGGGTTTTGCATCTTTATATATACATATCTCCGTATTGTTTATAAACATGGTTTGATCAAAAAAATTCCACCACCTTTATCATTGACACTTCCTGATTTTGGAGACTGTCGACTGTCACTGTTTTTCCTGTTTTTCTTTAGCTTTTAAGACGTCAAGAAGCTGGGCTTCCACCCTGACCGACTTTGGGCAAGGTAAGAGCCTTGATGGTGAGGTGGTGGGCTCTGGAAAAGTCAAAGTGCCTTGGCACGGATTTTGGTCGTTTTTTTTGTTCCTTTCCAACTTCTTAGAGATGAACAAAACGTGTGTGTGTTTTTTTTAAAGGTTTTTTGCCCTTTCTCCATGCTTTTGTGTAGATTGGGGGTGGGGTTAACGGAATGGAAAAACCCGAGAAATTTCAAAGATCCCCAAAATCAACCCAAGGAGATCACTGTGGTCCTGGGCGTCACGCGGGAGGCAGTGAAGAGTGCCAAAGCAGGAGACATCGTTTCCATCAGTGTTACCGGCTTCATGCCCAAATGGACACAAACCTTGGTTTCCCATTCAAAGGTATCTTGGTGATTTACCCCGGGGTTGAATGGAAATGGAGGTTGGGGTTTGGGGGTTTGGGGTCTTCAGAGTCGGCAAACGTCTTGCTGCAGTTCTTGTGATGTTGCCAATAAAACCGATAAGAGCAATGTTGCCAAAATATCAACGCAAGTTGTGTACTGAGTACTGTTTTGAAGCTACTTGTAGTATATTTGTACTTCAAGCATCTTGTTTCAAAGAACCAATGCCCATTAGAAACGTGCAACTGCCCGATCCAAGGTACCACCTGTGGAGTGTCAACCTATTGATCCTCCAATCTTGGCTGTACGAGCTTCAGTGAATGATTCACCACTGGCAGGGAAGGATGGCAAATATATCACACTCAATGCTTTGGGTGAACGCTTGGACAAAGAAGCCTTGACCAATCCTGCCATTGCTTCTTGGTCTAAAGATATTTTCTCAGAAATTTCTGGTGCAAACATTGCCGTGAAATTTACTGATCTTGAACCAAGGAAGTAGCACCCTCGCCTAACCGGGATTATTTCGAGATTCGTGGTCGTGGGGAGATGCAATTGGGCATTCTCATTGAGGAGATGAGACGTGAAGGATATGAGATGTCGCTTTCACCACCGAGCGTAGTCAAAACCACAGGTTTGGGGAATCAGTGTTTTGAATATGAGCAACCAAACCTTCGTTGTGATTCTTTCCATGTCGTGCAACCAGACACTTGTGACTTGTGCACCTTTTTTTCTCTTATGGATCCAGACTCGTGCCAGGTCCAGATGGTGTTGTCATGGAACCTTGGGAGGATGTGCAGATAGAGGTGGATCTGAATCATGGCAGTCAGGTGATGGAACGTAGCATGTCTGCATGGATGGATTGCAGGAAGTAAGGATTGCAGCAAGAAACACGTGTTGGAATATCGGAATCCTTGTCTCTTTTGCTTGGCAAGATGGCAAGATGGCAATGACGTGCAGTGAGTTTGTTTATTGCTTTTTTTGGGTGGTGTCCTTGAGGTATGTCGATCCGTGGTGGGAAAATCATTGACATGCAGACAGCGGGCGAGCGTCAGACGATTCATCTGGAGGCCAAACTGCAAATGCTTCTAGCTTTGATAGCTGAAACACTTCAGCGAGTTTAACTTGATGCAGCACAGCCTGTTTCTTTGAGTCAGGCTGCAAGTGCCTCAATGCTCGGTCTTAGAAGACTTTCGGTTGCAGACTTGAGATGTTTGAGATGTTCCTCATACCTGGAGAGCATGAGACAGCTGAGGTTGGCTCCGGGAGATTTCCGGTGGCACTGCCACTGTTGTCAGTGACTTCAAGGTGGGACGTTGTGGGAAGTTGGGACATTTATCAACTTATATAAATGACTGACTTATATATTTGAAAGGTCGTGTTTCTTGCAGCCAGGAAGTTTGCAGCTACTAGTAGCATGAGAAGTGTTGGACCATCTTGGACCTAGCTTTTTTCTGTGGCAGGAACTAAGACCGCAAGGACCAAAGGCCCCGAAAGACAGGACTGTGGGAATGATATCTCATGATTAGGCATGATTGTGGTGCACGTTCCGATCGTTTTCATCACTCCAAAAAAAAACTGACTTCCAACACATTTTCCCAGTGATTTAAGCCGTTGAATTGCGACACTGAACGCTGCAGGAATGGTGTGCTCATCGCCAATACAGCCGGTATGTCCACCTCGGTTGACTTGGGAAAGGCCAGCATGACATGTGTTTTAGTTGTTGAGGCTATCACCAAGAATTGAAACTTCTATATACCTTAAAATAGAATATGTAAGAATTGAACCGAAGAGTTTGCTGGAGTCAAACAGGGTGTCGTTTTCGTGTGACTGGTGTACTCCCTCAACCTTGCCGTGAAGGCTGCTCGTATGGGCAAGCTCTTCATTGGAGAGGGTGTTGAGGTTTATCCAGGCCAGGATCGAATCTAAGCTAATGGATTGATGGGTGGTTTGATTGCATTTTTGGGAGCAAGTGTGACGTTTTTTTTTGGTGAAGATGATTCGTGAAAATATGATATTTTTATACACAACTTTTTGCATCACTTTCGCCCTTGGCATTTGTTTGTGCAGGCATGATCTTTGGAGAGAACAGTGGCCTGACCGACATTGACACAAACATCTCGAGGACCTGCATGCAACATATATCAACATGTACATACCACACCATATTTACGGCTTTTCCATAATTTGAAACAGAAACAACCTAAAGCCGCCGCAGCTCCCCTTCGGTAGGAAGCATGATGGATATCAAACTGCTGCCAGCTTTAGCTGTGCAGAGAAACGACTTGAAGAGGCGGGGTGACAGGATGACTGGCGGTTGCTCATTCTCACTGCTTATAGGCATAATCTAAAACCTGTATCCATTGATCCATTGGAACATTCCTTAAAAATGTTTGGATTCGACATTTGAGGCCTTGAGCTACATCTTGGAGGATGAGAAGCTGGAGGTCACACCAAAGCGTGTTGCCATGCGCAAGGCCATCCTGGACGCCAACGAGCGGCGGATTTTGGCGAAGGTGGGGCCTGGGTGAGGCAGAGGCGATGAAGGATTAAACTCAGGGTGTCCCATTTTTGCGATCTTTTTCGACGTTTTTGCTAATTTGCTTCGGCATTTTTCTCACTCATGTTGTAGGAGTTTAGGATATAACAGTTTTTTTTTCTCCATTAACTCCAGCAAAAAGCAAGGTCTGAGGGTCCCCAGATTGTGTTCTTTTTCTGGTGACATTCGCAACGAGTCAAGTTCCATGGGTCCACATTTTGTTGTTCAGGCAGCCAAGAAAGCCTGAGTGACAGATCCTCCGATGTGACCTGTTCTGATTCCAGAGGAGTGCCCCTCTGAAGAGACCAACCTAAGGGTCTTTGATGCAGCGCTGCATCCCCCAAAGCTCAATGTGTCAACAATTCTCGTGACATTTTGGGGCTTGTTTGCTCAAGAAACTTGAACGGACAGCCTCGTGGATCCGTCACCCGCATATTGTCTTGAAAGAAAAAAAACTGTGGGAAATTGTTGCAGTCAGAAGGTAAGGGACAGCTCCAATTCCTTGAGTTTGATCATGGAATTTTGGATGTGTTGGCAGTGGCACTTGACATTTTTTTCGATTTTGACTCCAGATATCCACAAGCACTTTTTTGGGGTACTGTTTCATATGATGCTTGTCACTTTCATAAATTCTATGCGGGTCCTCCACACGGCCGCAGGAGTGCCTGACATGGCCATGACATTCTTGCGATGTCACATGGCTATGTTCCACACACAGATGTAAGTACTCTGCAAATCACTGCAATGGCTACTGCCTTTTTGCTTTTTTTTTGATGTTCCGAGTTTTTGATGTTCGGCTTCTTGGATAATTCTGAATTCTGCTCCGATTTTTTGTCCAACTTCCATTTTTCCTCGTCTAAAATAAACACACCAAACAACCAAAACAGCACAACGAAAAACGAAAACGCCACGTTTCTGGGATGAACGAAACCGTCCTCCTCCGTGCCAGTGGATCAAATGGTGCTCGGTGGAATTTCGTGTCGGCTTAGCCGCCCGACTGGTGTGTCTGGATCACCTGAAATGGTTCAGTAGCCCCTTTTTTGTGGAGACCTGACTTGAGGATCAAACGATGAAGATGGATGAGGAGGTAAGTTGAAAAGCTCCATTTTATTTGTCTTTTTATAGATTTTAAATGGCTGTATATTTTGAATGAACCTGAGGCTTGTTTGTTGAAATCTGAGTGTTCCATTGGATTGTGGACTCTCAATATGATTTGTTAGACCGATATGTTAGTGCAGCTATGCAGCTATGCTTGACAGCATGGATCATAGCGGAGAGACGTCATCAATCTCTGAAATTTGACTGGAAGTGGTACAGGTTGCAGTCATCCAAACATGCAACCCTTCTCCAGCTGCTGTGTCCCAGTCGCCCGTGCTGGCAACAGGTAATGCCAATAGCAAAAGCAAGACACGCCGCAGAGGTGCCTTGCAATTGACTGCTGTGGGATTGGTTCTGTGCTGACTTGGCAAGGTAGTAAGGAGCAGTCTGTGATGTCCATGTAGCTGCGGATTGTCCTTTGCGCCTCTGCGTTTGCTGGTCTGTTTCTTTCTGACGCTACTCACCAGATGAGTGCAGCAAAATCCGTATTCTATGTTGATTGATCAATCCTGAGTTTATTTTCAGTACCACAAGAATCGCTGTCGTTTGCCTTTGGCTCAACTTTTTGCACACTTAGCTGCTGAAGTTGCAGACACCATGGCAGCCTCAAGCCCTGCTTCCAGTGGTGCTTCCCCTCAGTGGTCCTTCATCAATCCCACTCCAAATGCCCATGATCTAATCGACAACCTTGAACAGGAAATTGGAAAAGTAGTGAAATTCTTTGGACCAAATGGGCGTGAAACACTTCAAAAGTGCATGCAGCAGGACCAACTCGCTGCTCAGAATCTGACCAACATGGAGAAAGATGTGCAAGATCAAGGAGATTGGGATGGGGCAAAGCGAATCGTGAAGTATGTGAAAAAAGCCTCCTCCAACTCTTTGCACCAAATCATTCCAATGCGAGGCCATCTCGAAGAAGTTGCAGAACTTCTGACGGAGTTTATGGATGCCGAGGTGCAGACAGATGCTTCTGCACTTCGGGAGATTTTGCTGAGCATTCATTGCTCAGCACAAGAGGCTCAGAAAATTGCGCACCAGGGGAAGAAGCACTTTGAAGAAGTTGCCCAAGAAGTTGAAGAGTTGCAAAAGCAGTATCAATCGAAGGCCGAGAAGGCAGCATCCGAGGTGGAAAAATGTCAGCAGCTTGCGGATATGAAGGGAACAGCCGCCAAGGCAGCAGCAACAGCAAGCGGAGTTAATGCCGTGGTGTCTGGAGCTTCAAGCCTGGTGCCTCTCGGCGACGGGGGCCTTGGCATTGTGGGTGCAACTATGGGTGCTGAGGCAGTTGCTTCAATTCCACTGATAGGTGCCGCCTTTACAACCACAACAGCGACCACAGCATCCGTGGGGGGATTCTGGGGCTGTCTGGGATATACCGTGACAACAACAGCTGTTGCCTTCAACCCACTTGCATTGATGGTGGGAACTGCGGTCGCTGTGGGGTTCGGAGTCTTGGCCGTGAAGTCAGGTGTAGATTCAGCCTTTTACAGTGGACAAAAAACGTGAGGCTTTGGAAGAAAAGGATGAAGCTGAAAAGCAGAAGGAAGTTTGCCAGACAACAGTCAAACAGTCAAACAGTCGCAGGAGACGCAGCAAATTGCAGAAAAAATGGTTTCCACAGCCAATATTCATGAGAGTTTGTGGGAAGGTGTTTCATTTTCAGCAGATCTTGCTGCTCAAAAGTTCAACCAGGGGAAGCCGTCGGTACAAGTTTGATCAGAAGATGAAGGCCTATGCCAGCGACTTGTGTGACCTGGTAAAGGCCATTGATGAGTACCTGCTCTGCCTGGAGAAGCTGGGCTTCTTGCCTCCAAACTTTCAGTTGGAGAGTGTGCTTGGTCAAACCAGGTACTGTGAGATTGACAAGGCCATGAAACGTGCCCAATCTCAGCTCCCTGCAGCATTGACAGCCCCACATTCCAGCTCCCCCGCTCCTGCAGCACAAAAGCCCCAGATTCCAGCTCACCCGCTCCTGCAGCACAAAAGCCCCAGATTCCAGCTCCCCGCTCCCCAGATACCAG
>DF245451.1:0-17801 GCA_000507305.1 Breviolum minutum Mf 1.05b.01 | reverse complement strand
GGTAGGTGTAGATCTCCTTGATGATGGAATTAGGGAGTGCTGACCTGGTGTTTCTTTGTTTTGTTTGTTTTGGAGAGAATAGACAGCCACTGTGTTTGCTTTGGAAGAGAACCAGTTTAGGTTCTGTTTAGACTGCGTAGCTCCGTGTTTAGAAGATAGTTTGCTGAGTTTAGCAAAGCTTAGACTTGAGGAAGTCTGGAAGAGTTTCACTGAGCACACTAAACGTGTGGATGTTTGGCTCAAGAACGACAGTGAAAAAGGTCCGTAATTCTCTTACGTGGTTTTCACACTTAAGCCCCCTCTTAGAGTACCTTCCCACGAAGGGGCCGGCCCGGCCTCTGTGTATGTAGCAAAAGATGTGATTTGTGGAAACGGCGGACAGTGAACAAACATCAATCATGTTGTGGGCAAAAACGCGTGTGTACGTATGTGGCGGGAACCCCAACCCAAGTATTTCTGGAGTTGAGCTTCAACCCTACTCTAACAATACTTAGCAACTCTCTTCAATCCGCCACCGAGCGCAGAGAAATCGTTGGTGTTTTCTCCTGTAAAATGCGCCTGGGCTTCATCTTGATTATAAATTTAAATGTCACTCCCAAAGAACCCCCCCGGAGAAATCGTTGTGTTTCTTCATGTAAAATGCGTCTAGGCTTCATTTGACTGTAAATTCAAATGCTACTCCCGCCAACCTCAAGAAAATCCTTGTTTTCTCATGCAAAATGCGCCTAAGCTTCATCTTGACCCCACACCCTGGAGAAATCGTTGTGTTTTCTGTGTGCAGGACTTCATCGTGACTGTGAATTCATGTGCCACTCCCTGCGCTTCATTTTGACTGTAAATGTAGGTGCCACGATGCTGGGTCATGTGACTCACACCGAATAAAAAGGCGTGTCATTCTTTTAAGTAACAATCCATCAAGTAACAAGTTGATGTGAAGTTATGCAACCCTCACAATAGTCAGCAACTAGTTCAACCCCAATCCTAACACTAACAATAATTGCTGGGTTCTCAAGCCCAACTCTAACCCAAATAGTTGTAGAGTTCAAGCTTTAATCCAACCAGTTCAACTCAACTCGAACCCTAACATAGCTAGTAACAAGTTCAAATCCCCAACTTANCATATACATATACATATACATATACATATACATATACATATACATATACATATACATATACATATACATATACATATACATATACATATACATATACATATACATATACATATACATATACATATACATATACATATACATATACATATACATATACATATACATATACATATACATATACATATACATATACATATACATATACATATACATATACATATACATATACATATACATATACATATACATATACATATACATATACATATACATATACATATACATATACATATACATATACATATACATATACATATACATATACATATACATATACATATACATATACATATACATATACATATACATATACATATACATATACATATACATATACATATACATATACATATACATATACATATACATATACATATACATATACATATACATATACATATACATATACATATACATATACATATACATATACATATACATATACAAATACATATACATATACATATGCATATACATAAACAAATACATATACATATACATATACATATACATATACATACACAAATACATTTACATATACATAAACAAATACATATACATATGCAGATACATATTCATATACATATTCATTTACATATACATATACATTTACATTTACATATACAGATACACATACATATTCAAATACATATATACATATTCATTTACATATACATACACATACACAACACAAACACGTATACATATACAAATGCATATACATAGACATATACATAGACATATACATAGACATATACATATTCATATTCATATTCATAAAGATATACATATACATTTACAAATACATTTACATTTACATATTCATTTTCATATTCATATTCATATTCATTTTCACATACACATACATTTACATTTACATTTACAATTACATTCAGATATACATTTACAAACACATTTACATTTACATTTACATTTACATTTACATTCAGATTTACATTTACATATACAAATCCAAATCCAAATGCATAAACATGTCCAAACCTGCAATGTAACCCGTGTTCAAAGTGCTACAGAATGTAACTGTGGTACATACTTTACACATGTCCAAAGCTGTAATGTACCCCGTGTTCAAAGTGGTACGGAATGTACACTTGGCTTCAGGGTCACCTTACGGCTGAGGGGGGCTTCCAGGTACTTTCAGCGGGGGCTTAACGGGGGGTACCTTGAGCAAGGGCTCAAGGTACCTTCAGAGAGCTTAGGGGGGGGTACCTTAAGGTCACCTCAAGGGGGGACTTAAGGGGGTGTACCTTAACGTCAATTTAAGTGGGTGGTTTAAGGGGGGGTACCTTAAGGTCACCTTAAGGAGGGGCTTAAAGGGGGGGCTTAAGGTCACCTTAAGGGGGGGCTTAAAGGGGGGGCTTAAGGTCACCTTAAGGGGGGCTTAAGGCTTCAGACCTTCATCGGGCGGGGGGACCTTAAGGTGACCTTAAGGTCTATCTTAAGCCCCCCCTTAGAGTACCTTCCCACGAAGGGACCGGCCCGGCCTCTGTGTATGTAGCAAAAGATGTGATTTGTGGAAACGGCGGATAGTGAACAAACATCAGTGTACGTATGTGGCGGGAACCCTAACCCAAGTATTTCTGGAGTTCAGCTTCAACCCTACTCTAACAATACTTAGCAACTCTCTTCAATCCGCCACCGACCGCAGAGAAATCGTTGTGTTTTCTCCTGTAAAATGCGCCTGGGCTTCATCTTGATTATAAATTTAAATGTCACTCCCAAAGAACCCCCCCGGAGAAATCGTTGTGTTTCTTCATGTAAAATGCGTCTAGGCTTCATTTTGACTGTAAATTCAAATGCTACTCCCGCCAACCTCAAGAAAATCCTTGTTTTCTCATGCAAAATGCGCCTAGGCTTCATCTTGACCCCACACCCTGGAGAAATCGTTGTGTTTTCTGTGTGCAGGCTTCATCGTGACTGTGAATTCATGTGCCACTCCCGCCAACCCGGACAAATCGTTATGTTTTCTCATGTAAGATGCGTGTGACCTTCATTTTCATTGTAAATTTACATGGCGACCGCGGAAAAATCGTTGTGTTTTCTCATGTAAAATGCGTGTGGCCTTCATTTTACCTGTAAATATATGTACCCTCGCCAACCCCGGAGAAATCGTTGTGTTTACATGCGCTTCATTTTGACTGTAAATTTAGGTGTCACGATGCTGGGTCATGTGACTCACACCGAATAAAAGGCGTGTCATTCTTTTAAGTAACAATCGATGAAGTAACAAGTCGATGTGAAGTTATGCAACCCTCACAATAGTCAGCAACTAGTTCAACCCCAATCCTAACGCTAACAATAATTGCTGGGTTCAGGTTCAAGCCCAACTCTAACCCAAATAGTTGTAGAGTTCAGCTTCAATCCAACCAGTTCAACTCAACTCGAACCCTAACATAGCTAGCAACAAGTTCAAATCCCCAACTTCTTTCTAAGATCTGACAACGGGGTCAATGTAACCTGTGGTATCGATATCATTCTTGTTCTGACGGTGTGCTCCAAGACGATGTGACTTGTCTAAGGCAGAGGAGTTCTAGGAAATCTCGGGGACGGAATGCCGTGGTGCGCTTCTAGATTTGTTTTTGCTGCCAGTTGCTTGGATACGCGGAGGATTAATTTGTTTTCGAATTTGTTTGATAAATTCGTTCATTATTCTGGCCAATGATTGTAAATGTTTTTGTTGCTTTTCACGAACGTTGAATTGTCCTTTTCGTGTAGTTGTAGCTGACTGAAGGGCGAACCGCCCGGGACAGCAGCTGGCAGCCAAAAAAAAGTTCGAAAAAAAATATTTGCAAAAATTATGCTCTTTGCTTATTTAATTAGAAAGAAAAAGAAAAGGATCGGAATAAATTGGATGGATAGAAGCACGATGAACTTCCTTTGACGTGACTCTCTAAAACGATAGTGAGAACTTATTATGATGTTTGTTTCTTTGGCAGTGTGGATTTCAGGCATGTTCTCTGTGTATATGTTCTGATTTATTTGTTTATTAATTCTTTTTAGCGGAATAAGATTTGTATGGCGCTTAGCTTGCACGCACATTTGCAGAGACATAAGAAGGTCTAACATTTGAACTTTTATCAACTAAAATATGGAATGACTTGCAGAAAGCCCTAATTCTTTGCAGCTTTGATCTTCCTGCCTCGTGACTCAGTCTCTACGATTTTCGTGTTTTTTTGAAATAATTTGGCGTTTTATTGTGTCCATCCGCTCTTCTTAGCAGGTCTTGTTAAGTTGCTGTCGAATTTTCGATCTTGCTTTGTTTGTTTTGCGAAAGCAGAAAATTGCACAGACACCGCTTTTGTACTGTGCATGTGCATACAAAGCTTCAGTCATATGCAATGACTATTAAAAATACATTAACAAAATACGAGTACATATACAAATAATACATATGCATATTATATTCATATACACATGTACATGTACATGTACGTTTATACATACATTACATTTTCATATACCGACACATACTCATAGAGGTTTAAATTTCCATGAACATATACAGAAACATACATATACATATTCATATACATATACATATACATATACAAATACATATACATATACATATACATATACATTTTCATATTCATATTCATATTCATATTCACATACACATACATTTACATTTACATTTACAATTACATTCAGATATACATTTACAAACACATTTACATTTACATTTACATTTACATTCAGATATACATTTACATATACAAAGCCAAATCCAAATGCATAAACATATACATATACATACACATACACATGTACATATTCAAAACCAAATCCAAATGCATTTACATATACATATACATTTCCATTTGCATATGCATATACATATACAAATACATATACATTTACATATGCATTTACATTTACATATACATACGCATTTTCATTTACATATACATATGCATTTACATTTACAAAAACAAATCTAAATCCAAATGCATATACATATACATATACATATACATATACGTTTACATATACCTATACATTTACATATACATATACATATGCATATACATGTACAAATACAGACACTTTCTTTTCTGCATTTACATGTACATTTGCATTTGCATGTGCATTGAAATGTGCATTTTCATTTGCAGTTGCACGTGCATTTACATTTCATGTACATGGATTTACATTTGCAAATACATTTACATTTACATTTACCTGTACATGTACATTCACATCTACATTTACATTTACTGACACATATTCGTATACATGTACATGTACATGTACATATACATTGACATATGCATATACATATGCATATACGTATACATCTTCCATGAAATACATTGACATCTGTATATACCTCCAACCTACGCCTTTATGTATGCATGTGCAAATGGGTTTACAATTAAATGTGCAAATACATTTGCATATACCTCTACCTACGCCTTTACATTTACATATGCATATGCAAATGCATTGACACTTACAAATGCAAATACATGTGCATATACATGTACATACTCATGTACTTATACATATCCATATACATACACATTTTCATCAACATTTACAGTCAGAAATACATTTACATAGACGAAAACATTTACATGTACATGTACATGTACATGTACACATACATACTTCATTCACATACACATATGTAAATACATGAACATATAAATTGATATTTGCGTTTACAAATAAATGATTACAAACATGTACATATTCAAACACATTTACATTTACATTTACAATAACATTTACATTTACAAAAACCCTTCATCAACATATACATGTTCATTTAACTTTACACATGCATACACATATACATGTGCAAATACATATTCAAATACATATACATATACACATACATTTACATATACATATTCATGTACATATACATGTACCAATACATGTACAAATACATGTACATTTACATGGACATATTTTTTGAATGTAAACATGAAACAATTGTATATTTATGCACATTGCATTTTGGTGGGTAAGGTAGAATTGCTAGGTAAGATTACAAGGCATGCAAATCCATGTGACATCATGGAGTTGTTTTGCAAAAAATAGCGGTTGCCCCGTTTTAGACATGATTGACACTGAACATGATTGAGCGACCTACACCCAACCAAGAGGTTCGTGGTTTTCCTGCTCAAGTCAGCCTGGCAGAAAACCATGCCCAACCATGAGGAATGACTGGACTTCATTGGCTGAATTGGTCACTGCAATCATTGCGTCATCCAACTTGAAACTAGGCTGGAAGTTGGGGATTGAGCAAAGGTCACAGTTGCATGTTGATTGTTCTGCAAACATCAGTCAACATCGCATGTGCTCTACACATCAAAGATGCCGCGTGTGTGCAAAAACAAGCAGCCATGGTTGCCTCGAAGCGTCGTTTGAGAACTCTCAAGCGACAAAAAAACTCCAGAGATGATGGTCATGTGAGCGTTATCACAAGAGTAACTGGAAATTTGGCAAGCGCCATCGACACGACCAACAGCCACATCAAGTCACCTCATGTTTTTGAAACTGATGCGTTAGATCATGCAGAGACCGAACGGCGGGCATACTGTCATGTTGCGCCTGTGCTCAAACTTTTGGCTGAAAAGTTGGCTTTAAAGCCAAAGGATCTGAAGATTTGGGACCCATACTTTTGCAAAGGAACCGTTGTACGGTACTTAGCAGAAGTCGGCTTTTACAAGGTTCGCAATCTGAATGAAGATTTTTACAAGGTGCAACAAGTTGGCCTTCCCGAATCTGGGCTGGCTCAATCTTTCCAGGTTGAAACGGATTTAAACGAATTTCCACTAATGTGCGGTTCTATTTTTGTTTTTGATTTTTCATAAAATTCAGGTTATAGCACATTCCCCTATGCTTGAGGTGCTTGAGCTCAATTTTGGATTTCAATTATTTATGCATCCAAGGACTATGAAGTTTTACTTACGAATCCTCCATACTCATCTAATCACTTGGAACGGTGCCTTGAATTTTGCGTGAAATCTGCTAAACCATGCCTTTTGCTGCTTCCATTCTGGGTGGCAAAGAAGCCTTACTTCTCTTGCGTGCTTGGAGATCGCGTAGATTCTGTTTTCTTCATCGCCCCTCTGCAAAGATATCAATACACCATGCCATCAGATTTGGTGCCCGATTCATGCAAGCCATCGTGGGTCGGAGAAGATGGGCAAACATCGCCTTTCCAATCCTGTTGGTATGTTTATTTGCCGCCTTCTTTCAATTTTACAAAATTCTTCGAGGCTTTGAAGTGCAGAATGGGCAAGTTTGGCCCCTTCGACTGTGTAGTTGCAAAACGGCTTCAAGCTGTGAAGTGGAAGCTGAAGAAAGCAAGTGCTGAAACCCGCCAGAAGGACGAGATTAAAGATCAGGACAACAGAAAACGTAAACATGTTGGTGGGAAGCAACTTCGACCTCAGAAGCGACCAGCAGTACCAGGGACTGTTGAGTTCGATTGAAAAAAGTCTTCAACGTGTTTTGCTGCTTTGCATGTGTCCGAAAAGGGGTTTTCAGGCGTATGTAGGTTCTTTTAGTGAGAGAGAGTTGCATGAGAACACGTCTTCTTCTTCTTCTTCTTCTTCTTCCCTTCATGCCCTTAGACATACGAGTTGGTGTCACGACGGCCGATTGCTTGGCATTGATGTGAAAGCTTGATGAACTATTCACCATGTATCCAGAGTCAAGCACTGGATGATGCTGGCAACAACCAGCTTCTCGGCTTATTAAACTACAAAGGTCTGACAGAGCATACAAGATTTACTGTATTTTATTTTTTTTGCGGGCTGCTTGTGAGAAATTTAAATCGAAGTGTTTGGCATGCTTTTGTAGCAGGCAGTATACAGCATACACTCTTACTCGGTCACATTTCTAGGTTTGGTATCGTTTATCCCGTGTTTTCATACCTTTTTGCTAGCGAAGGGTAAACAAAGGCTAGTGCATGAAAGATAAGGCTCCTTATCAGGGTTGTAAAGAGGGAATGGTGCCATGGCGGAGCATTCCTACTTCACGAGTCCTTCGTGGGTGGAGACACTTCAGGCCACAGTTCAGAAATGGAGAAAGGGACTCATTTTTTCTTTGAATTGGTTTTCTGTCCCTTTGATGAGGCACCCTTGAAACAACGTATTGAGATGCAGAAAATGATGTCTTCCAAGTAAGATGCGCTCAGATGTGACATCGGAGGTCCACGGCAGACTCTCTGGCTAGCCTAGCCAAAGCCAAGGTCACAAGTTGCTAGGCATATGTGGATTTGTGATGGTTGTTTAGTTTCTACTTGCTGCATGTGATGTCCATCTCTAGTAGCAAGCTCTTCTCCAATCACATGCACTTACAAATTCGAGTTTTTTCCATCCTTTTCCGTCGCTAGGAGAAGATTGATGGGCAAAGTACCAGCTGGGCGTCAGTGCTCAAATCCGCTGTTCCCTTTCTTCTCACGGCTGGTGCTACTTTGATGCAAATGCCAGCGGGGAAGTAGAGGATTTGTTGCTGCAATGGCTTGAAGCGAACAGTACGTTGTACATCAACTGAATGTAATCAGATTGGAAAACACTGATGTTTAGTAGTATTGCGCATGATGCAGCTGATCTTCAGACAAAGAGCAAGAGATTCCACAAAGGTTCCCTGTCTCATTTCAAGGCGGGCACGGCTGCATTTGCCTTCTACGATGGTCTTTGGGTACCTTTGCTGCGTGAGGGGCAAGCAGCCGCAGAGGCCTCGACGCCTCGACTGAGTGTCCAAATTGGACCCAATTGGAATCTATGCATAAAAAACATGGGAAAGCTGGAAAGCTGGAAAGCTCAGTCTTTAGTGAAGGCCGAGCGACATGGATCAGGGCTTCTCCCTGAGTCATTGGCGCAATGGGCTGCAGAACGGCTTCTAGCCAAAGAGGTGAGCAGGATCTGGGGAGAGGTAGTAGCATACAATGTAATATGGCATCCTTTGTATCATACGATCTAGCAACCTAACCTAATCTAGTGTAATCTAATTGTGATATGATGTGAATTGATATGATACGATACAATATAGTGCAATATAATGTGACATGATATGGTATGATATGTACTGACATGATTCACATAAGAATATATTATACTATGATATACCTTAACGTAGTTTTCGTTTTCGACTTGACTATTGTTCATCAACAAGTACTGGGAAGCCAGGAAATAAGGACTGGGAAAAAAGCGACGCCGAAAAAGGTTTGCAGGTTGCACTAACATACCCCACTTTTCAGAGACCTAAAGATATGACAAATTGAAGGTCCAGTCCTGGTAAGAAGTTGACATACACCGCAGTAATACTTGGACCCAACACCACATCCCAATGACCATATCAATCCAGCAAATTGGGATCCAGGTGAAGTCCAAAATCCTCCAAAGAAAATCAAGTCATCCCTTGTCAATCACCACCCTACCTCATTTGAAATGATCCCTTGAACCACTTTTTCTTCGTTCATGAATGTGGCTTGCCAGTATTTTTGGGAGGTATCCTCTGAAGCTAAAAGGATTGCATGCAAATTCTTTATGTGCAGATGCCGATGTCAATTCAGAATGCCTCTGTTTTGCCATTATTTTTTTGCCTGGTTCTGACTCTGAGCAAAACTGAACCAATACCCAATTATATATCACAGGCAGTTGAACCATTACTGATCAACAAAGACGCCTCACAGCCAGAAAAACTTTTCCTTGTAAAGAATTTTTGTACATGTGCATACAGAAGTCAAAACTAGCCAAGACTCATGGCCTACGATTTCGTTCAAATACTCTTTTTCAGCCTTTGCACTTGTACTGGACACAGGTTACTCACCTACCAAAATCAGCTACGTGAGGAATTTTAGTCAAGCCTCTTGATTACGTATCATTTGATACAAAGTGATTCGTATACACGTTGCGGCAAATTGAGCCAGTGATGCTTGACTTGTTTTGTGTGGGTCAGGCTGTTCTCTTGAACATTTGATCATTGGATTGGGGAGTGTGGACGGGCACAGTCAGCGGATCAAACATTATCAGTGTTGTCATCTTCGTCGTTCTTATCCTACTCCGCCCCATCATCATTCTCATCTGACTTCCTGTTCAGCACCACGACTCACAACTGCAGGTCGTTGTTGTTGATGGTGTTGTTGCGCCTGACCTTCTTTTGAAAGTTCAAGAAGAACTCCTGTTGTTGGTGCGACCCTAAGAAAGTGCGTGATTGAATCGTTCAACACTCAACACATTTTGGTATGAAGCAGCAACGTCTTTCCTTCCATATTTGTGAGTCAGGCCGCGAGACCCGGAGCTCTGCAGCCCAATCCTAAGATGAAAGCTGGAAACATGGAGATTCGAAGCTTGGGATGCAACCTGGGCAAGGGAGTTGATGTTCTTGCTAGAGTGGGAACCCTGGCCAAAATTTTACGCAGCGTGAATCAGTAAACACCTCCTGTGAAGAAGCAATTTGTTTGAGCCGCTTCAAGGTCGTCTCAATGCATGAGCATTTTGAATTCATTTTAGCATGAGGAACTGACCGAGTTTGTTATTTGCGCGAGCCTTCATCCTTCGTGCCTCTGGAGAGTGGAGGTGTAACATGCTCAGAGTCTATCCTGGATCCAAAATTAGATGAGCATAGGATTAGAATGATTAGACGCTCTCCACAGGGAGATCCCTTGGCAGCGCTTGGCGCAGGTCCTGCTTTGTGCGGCCCACAGCTGCAATGGTGTCACCGCCGTCTGCGGGCCACAGCAGCCCAACTACAGCGAGGCGAAGAATTGCGGTTGGTTATGTTGGTTCATTCGTTTCTGATTTCTTTCCTTTTTGCAGCTTCAACCTTTCGGCGGGATACCGTTTTGTGCAGGATTTGGAGCGGCAGGTTCAGAGCGCAATTTCATTATCACGGCCTGGACGCAGCTGGCAGCTTGGTTTTGGAATGTTTGTGTTGCTCGAAATACGCCTCGTAGGTTGGGATCTTGAGTTCTGTTGGTTCTCTGCGCAACTGTGAAATAGAATGCAGTAGCCATATACGAAGTACATGTGTAGCAGTGTAGCATGAATCATACCATGCATGTTTATAATATATCATTATATGTAAATTATTAAATGTATAATTATAGACTTATAGATGCATGATTGTCAGTGATCGTTGTAGCTTTTTCTGCGGCAGGCATTTGGTGAAAATCTGAAAGCACATACAAACATCCGCCGGACTGGTTTCATGGACCTGTATTACCTGTACAGCCTTCTTTCTTTTGGCGTTTTTGTACATGGGCTTTAGCCTCTTGACTTTCTCTGGACAATGTGTGCAAGGCCCACTACACAGAGGGCAGCGGTTTCTACAAGTGGCATACAGATGGTCGCTTGGGCAGAATGGAGGCTCCGATCCATTTTTTCAGAAAGTTGAAAGTTGGGCCTGGGATAAGATCCAAGGCCTAGATGTCCATTTATCTGGCTTGCTTGGATGGTACTATTGGCTTCAACGAGGTGCAGTGAGGCGATGTGTTGACTCAGACGTTGATTTCATGCAAAACAACAAGCCAAACGTTGTACAGCAAATGCCCTGACGAGGCGGCGGTCAGTCACTGGCATTTTGTACCTCAATGCTGAGGACCGCTGTACCTCACAGCCTACACGTCAACGCGAACACTTCGTGTAGCCTGATGAACACCTGTAGATTGTATCGCTGAATTTGTTCCGAGTCCATGAATTCATGAATGCTTGGCACAGCAAATGCATGGTGTGTTGAAGCCTCGCTTTGGAGGACTGGCCCAAAAGCGCAGGGGGTGCATTGCGTTGCCGCGCTGCTGTGTCTAGCCCTGGTGGTGCTGTGAACCTGGACGGCGGCATTGCAGAGATCCTGCCGAAGGGAGGGTGCCCTGATGGTACAACGGAAGCCGTCACAAGTCTGCGCTCGGGTTGACTCGCAAGATAATTGAACAGAACAAGAAATTGTAGATGGAACGTTTGTCTCCAATGAAGTACCGTGCTTCAAAGGATTTCACATTGCTCGAAGTCCCAATCCTACAACTTCGGGATATATCGATGGCACCCAATGCATATGCACGAGAAATGACTTATTGGGATCTTATTGGAGCTGCCATAGTCAATCGAGAGGTTGCTTCGTGCTTGCAGGCGATTGGTGCTGTTTGACAGCCATGCTGTGGAACATGAGGCGCGGATTCACATGTCAAAGAGGGTGAAATGCAATGTATTGCATCTGCGACAAGTGGGTCCGGTAACTTCCTTTCGCCATGCCTTTTCTGCCAGGTCCATCTTGACATAATCTCCAGACCCGAACCTCTTCACTCCTTCCTAGAGCTTTTGGAAATAAAGCATCCATTGCCAGGTGGTATCCACCAATCAAGATCGCTGGGCCCTGACGGAATCTTGACAGCAGCAGAGCTTTGCTTCGCGTGACACGGCTTTTAGAACATCATGTCAAAGACGAAGAAGAAGAAGAAGAAGAANCGTACGTCGTACGGTACGTACGTACGTACGTACGTACGACGACGACGTACGTAGTACGTCGTCGTACGTACGTACGTACGTACGTAGTTACGTAGAGAGTAAGAAGAAGAAGAAGAAGAAGAAGAAGAAGAAGAAGAAGAAGAGAGAGAAGAAGAAGAAGAAGAAGAAGAAGAAGAAGAAGAAGAAGAAGGATGAGAATGATGATAATAATAATGATAGTAAGAAGTTGAACTTTGATCTGGCGGCTGTGATTGTGTTTGCTACAATTGCATCGAATTTTTCTTTCAAATTGTTCTTTTGCTGTAAACTCCGGGAACTTGTCTCACCAAGGCGTGGTTTCACGAATGATGGAAGCGTTAGCAAAGCATTCTGACGATGTACATAGTAGATTCGGCGGGGTTCAACAGTTTTGAGAAAAAGCAGGCCCCTTGCGTTTTTTTGGGTACTGCGTCCACGTCCACCCGCGGAGACATCGTTTACAACGAATGTGAGGAATGCATGTGGATGTGAGATGTCAAGCAGGTCAAACACTATGAAGCAGTGATACAGCGATACACGATGATAGGCACCGTTGTTGTTTACTTGATGACATGACACGATTGCTTTGCTCCGAGTTGCAGCTGTGGCTCGAGCTGGTAAAACCCTCCAGCTGCGTTTGATAGCGAAATTTGAAGAGAAGGAAGCGACGCTTCAAATCTGAGGCGTGGGGCGGGTTCAGTCCTTTTGGAGGTCTCTCATACTTTTGAGCAGCGTCCAGGCGGATCTTTCCCCATCAAGAAAAGCAGTTGAATTGCCAGGGCTTCATTTGAACGAAGCCCTTGATGAATTCAGAAAGATGGTTCAATTTCCATGTAAAGCTTTCCAGAAATTAGAAAGAACCAGAAAGAAAGAGTTCCATTGGTAGGAACTTTCTCAACTCAGGCCTAAATAATCCGAATTGTGACCGTGAAGTGGCATTGCATCATTATTCAGCTTCGCTGGTCACAGGTCTTGGTCCATGCGAAGAACTCCAGCCTCTTGCCATGAAACAGTTCAGTCTTAACTTTCTCAACTTTCGTTCAAACATAGTTACTAATAGCGAGCATACCTTTTCGGCCTTTGCGAAGCTCGTGGTTAATCTCACAACATCCCTTGCATGGCCCATAGACCAGCAGCCTCGTAAGGTTCCATATTAAGCCCGACTGAAGTTACCCAAGATTTCAGACCCACCAACTCTGCCGAAGAGTCTTAAGTTTCCACCGTTCTGTTGGTGTTCACTGGCTTTCTTATCCTCTATCAGTTTATCTGGGAACAGCCAATCTAAGGTTTTCCTCCTGCTCTGGCTGATACCTGTAGATGCCCGTGTCAAGGGCCTATTCTCAAAGTACACAAAGGCAAAGAGTGGAGCGAAGGGGGATTGGTTCATCGTTAAAAAGTAAATCTGGCGGTGGGGCAATGGGAGTGTCATGCCAGAAGTACGCAAACTCTGCTGTCTTTTCTGCCACTTTGGTGTTTGAAAGGAGATTCAGTAAGAAATGGGGGGTTTTTGCTTGAGCTTCATGCAATGTCCAGGTCCTTACGGACAAGGAGTGTACGTGCAATTGCTGTATCAGAGAGCAGAGGCCATGGTGGAAAGGATCGAAATTGAAAGGAATAGCAAGCATTTCTTGCCAATCGAAAGTACCATGCAACAATCCAAAAAAAAACAACCTTTGCTCAGATCTCAGACATAGGAAAGACGTTCCTCCTCTGTATCACAATCTGCAGCTTGTTTTTTCCAGAGACTGATAGCTGTGCATTTAGCAAGGCGACCTAGTGAGATGAGCGACCCCTCGAAGTCCTCCTACAAGCCGCTTGTTTTGAGCGCTGAGAGCTTGAATTAGTCTAGCAACATTTCTCAACACGATTCAACAGACAAC
Source organism: Breviolum minutum Mf 1.05b.01 (assembly GCA_000507305.1). Lineage (NCBI taxonomy): Eukaryota > Dinophyceae > Suessiales > Symbiodiniaceae > Breviolum > Breviolum minutum. The sequence goes on along the minus strand of DF245451.1, from coordinate 3,281 downwards.
ATGTTTACAGGAAGAACTTGACGTTGTTGTGTTCTTTTGAAGCACTTTATCAATTATATCATATCAATTCATTGTATCATTACATCCAAGTGACCTTGTAGAGAAAACCTTTCGCAGAGTTGGGAAGAATCCTATCCAGAGGATTCCTCTATTCGCTGGATGTGAGGTGTGCCTTGTCGCCTGCAAGCGATAGGAACTATGCGGCATACAAATGCTCAGACACTTGTACCGTGGTGAATGACCCCATCTTCCCACGCACCTCGGAAAAAGTGCAGGATGTATGTGACCTTGACTCAAAGACTTTCCTTTCTGAATTTCTGATTCTCTTTGAACAACTCATGACTCATTTTTTTTGCAGAAAGTGTTCATTTAAAGTTTAATGTAGCAATAATAACCCCCCAGAAAGAGTACTCAACTAAACCGGGGGTACGCAATATACGTTCATACACCAAGGTATCCTAAAGCTTTTCGTTTTGGATCACTGTATTGGGGAAATTATCGGACACAGAACTCTTTAATTACTTCTCCTGGGCACTTCTGTGCCTCCTCGTAACAGTAAGCTAATACATATTTAACATTAGAGAGTCTTTGAGAGAAAGTGAAAGTGGTCTGTTTGTTGGAGTTTGTCGAAGCATCCAAACGATATTCAGGCGCCAGTACCATGTCATCGAATCGCTTTTGCTTTTACCATTGCGTGCCAACCTCTGGAGGCTTCGCGGTCAGCATACACGACAGGGGATCCTTTTGTTTATTTGTTTCTCTGACAGGTTTGTGTGAACAGCTTGAATCTCCTTTTACCTACCACAATGATGATATTTTTTTCTGACAGGTTTGTGTGAACAGCTTCTGACAGGTTTGTGTGAACAGCTTGAATCTCCTTTTACCTACCACAATGATGATATTTTTGCAAATGGCACATATTTTGCACTACTGGGGAACTTTGGAGACAGTCCAAGTTTCATGTCGTCTTTTGACCTTTGGGTGCCCTCCCTTCTGCAGGTTCCGCCTCGGCGGTGCAAGCTGCTGCCAAGAATCAGGAGATCCGTTTTGCTGCGGTCTCACAGCAAATGCTTGAGAATCCAGTCTCTTTCAAAGCGGCAACCTTGTGTCAACTGTGAACCTCAGGACGTAGAGGCACTGCTGAATGGTGGAAGCTTGATTGATGCACCCTGCATCTCTGTCCCAGAGGAGCATTTGTTGCAGGCGATTTGTCGATCACAGAGTTGGCTGCAGTTTGATCAGTTTTGCATATCGGGTGATAAATTCTCATGCATACATAGTGTAGATCGTATATATTATATGCGCACATTATATTTATGTATGTGCTACAAACTACAAACTGCCAGGATGTCTTAACAGTAGTCCATAACCACTGTTATGGTCTGACTAGAATCGTGCATGCAAGGACGAGGTTCATGAATATCCATGAGATATCATGAGATGCACCCACCACCAGCACAATGCCAGGCAATGAGTCCGGATGGAAACGGCAGGGATTCACAACTTGAAGCCTAGGCCATTCATGTGCTGGAACTTGTTTCATCTTGTTGCTTCGTAGTTTCGCCACAGATCCACTGATCCACTGTTTTGTTTTGCTTTTTGGGTTGCCTCTCTGGCCTTGCGGGCTCCTGTTTCACCCGGTTGTGCTCGAACTTCCAGCGTATGACTCCACATACGGAGCCATGTCTGGTGTTTCAGGTACAAATGGAATGTATATAGATCGTACATAAAGTGTTGCATTGATGGATCCGCTTGAAACAAGCCCGCTCAGAACGCTGATTTCGGAGATTCTTCAAAATACAATTGTTTTCCCAACTGTACGACTGTCAATTGATTGCAATCACTGTCTTGTTTTTTGATTTACTCATCACTTGTACGATCCTTTGAAAACAATCCAAAGCGGGGACATGAAAAGAAATTCTGCCCATCACTCTGTGTTGCATGAGTTGATTTGGAGCGGCTGGACCGGGGCTCTTGCCATTTTGGCTTCGAGTGGAATGACTGCCATGGCAGCTTCTTTCTGATTTTGTGAGACCTGCAGATGCTCGGCAAGCGGAGAAGAGGGGTACTCAAATGGCTTGAGCTGGGTCACAATCTCTTTTAGGTAGGCTTCCCCTCTCAGTACTTTGCCCAAGACCTATTGCAATTCTTTGTGCATGTGAATCCTTTCCATGCTCAGGATTTGCTCCTAGACCATTGCGTGGCTGCAGACAGGACAGATCGTAGCCAAGACTGGAATCTAATGGGTGTGGTACTGTGGGTGGATGTCTTTGCAAGGTCGTTCACAGCAGTTGTGCCCTTGTCAGTGAACTTTGTGGAGCGAAGTAACAGATCGAATAGTTTTTCTTTCAAACATGTTTCTAGTTTTTTTATCGATTGCTTGCAGAGTCCAGGCGTTGGCAACTTAATTGTTTCAGTACTTGGATCTGGAGTGTCAATGTGCAGGGGTCATTAAATTATTCATCTTGGGGGATCAAACAGTGCAAACATGTGGTAGTTTTGAGGGATTACCCTGAAATAGAGCATTGCTTGGGTTGGTAATATAATGAGCCCTGATGTCTGAAAGTAAGAGTTCCTATTGGATGAAAATGTTGTCAAGGATGGGAGCCATCTTATCGGAGCCGGTCACAGCCATGGTGCAGCTCCTGGCAAGCTCGTAGGTAACGACAAGGTCATCAGAAGGTCTCAATGTAGAAAAACCGTCAGAATTCTGCGCTTGAGGTTGTCGAGCGCTGCTCATCTTCCTCTTGGTCAGCGGCAGCTGTGACAATGCAAGGGTGAGGGAGCAAAGCTGGGAGTGCAGGGTGGCTTTGGCATGGAGAGACATGTAGAGTGGCCAATGTGGTCTGAGAGTTTTCAACTTTGAAGATCTTGGAATCTTGTACATACTCTCCAGAATGCAGAGGCAATAGGATTGGACAGCCTGCCAATGGCTGCATGCTTCCAGTGATCTTGTGCTTGGGTTGAAATGAAATTCTACAGGTCATGAAATTTCTAGAAAGCATCAACGACGTTTTGGTTGTCTTCCCAATTCGCATGCATTCTCCGCAAGGATATGTTTGGTCAATTTTCAGTCACCACTTTGTCACAGGTGGAGGCGAACGCATGAGGATGCCCACATCCTATGCCATCTGGAATCTGGCGGCTCACAAGGCTCCTGTACTTGAACATCTACCAGCCACTATTGACTGATCATGCAACTTGGGAAGATGATCCAATGACACATTATGCAAGTTTTCTATGTCGCTCTGTAACTATGCATATTCTATATTATATAGCAA
>DF245450.1:0-17074 GCA_000507305.1 Breviolum minutum Mf 1.05b.01 | reverse complement strand
TTAGCCAAAAATAAAATATATATAAATATGTTTTTTATTCTTATTTTTTTCTAATTATTTTTATTTTATAAAATTATTTAAATATAAATAAATTTTAAATTTATAATCTTAAAATCTACAAATTTTATTTAATAAAATTTATATTTAGTTATTAATTATTTTTTTTTTAAATTATAATTTTAATTATAATAATTCCAAAATAATTAATCAAAATTATATAATTATTATTTTTTATTTTTTATATTTATTTTTTTTATATTTTTTTATAGAATTTCAAATTTTTAAATTAAATATTTTTTTATTTTTATTTTATATATTTTATTTTATTGTTATTCCTAATTATTTTAATCTTTATTATTTTTATTTTATCATTTTTATCCTCCATTATTTTATATCATTCCCATTGTTAATTCATATTATTTTTTATTATCTTTATCCTTTGTCGCCCCCATCCTTTATCAACTTCATTTTTTCATCCCCCTTCCCATTACCCCGGTGGGGTCGTAGCCCCTCATCTGGTAAGGGGACCAACCCCCCACCCTGCAAAATGTTTTTTTTTTTCCACTACAAAATGGCAATGCAGCTCAAAAGCATTACAAAATGGCTGTACCCAGCCCCCCCTAGCCTGAGCAAACTTTGCGAAGATCTTGTCAACATTTTTTTTTGACAAAAATGATCGAGCCATTTTGTAGGGATCCAACCCTAAACAAAAAATCCACGCACGACCTTTTTCGTTTGACCATATTTGATCCATCGTGTTAGCTCGGCTCTGTAAGCGACATGGATATCATGGGTTACCAATTCAATAATAGAACCGACCTCGGTAAAAAGGGCATATCTATAATTCTTTAGTAGTCACCAACTCTTCTTCTACAAAATGGGGTTTCCAATCTCTACAAAATGAGGAGGCACAACCCTGGCACTACCAAGAATTCTCCCTACAAAATGGCTTTGGGGCAAATGAAGCCTGAAGAAAATTACAGTCTCTACAAAATGGTAGGGGCCAGGGGCATATCTTAGACCCCTAAAATCACTAAAAAGTTGGGTTTATAGAGGGCACAACCCCACCCATTCTGTAGGGGAAATGGGAAGGGGGATATTTTTTCATACCATCATTTTTTCATATCATCATGCTTTTATCATCCTTACCCCAGATCGTCAGCCTATATTATCTTTAACCTAAGTCATCTTCGTTCATTACTATCTCCATCCTCTCTCATTTTCATATATCTATTTTCTATATCTTTCATCATATTGATCTATCATTCATTATAATTCTTTATTTTCGTTTGAGAGGTCAGTGTCCTCTGGCTGCTGTCGGTCAGGAAAATGGTGAGTTTCGTGCACCGTGCATCCCTGAGGAGTTGTGTCTAGTTGGCCCATTGGAAGGCCCCGGACGTCTCTCCACCTTCTGCGGGGTTTCATGAACAATTTATGAGCCGGGTCTTTAATGGGTTTCGCGATTTGCACTGGTTTTCGGGTTGCTCCGCAGGTGATTCTTGTGATATTTCCTGGGTTAAGCTGTTTTTGGTTTTGGGTCGTTGACAGTGGCTCTGTGCCTGCGTTTAAAGTCGACGGCAAGTGGGTGCATGTGGGTGTCGACGAGGATGCCATATGTTGTGTCCCGTCGGCGTACACGCTTTTTCGTACGTGGCGTCGGGCAGTGTCTTTTGTCCTTCGCTCTTGTGACTTAGTCCCTGGTGCTGCTGTTTCTTCTTGCAGCTCGGCGATTGCCCTAGGGGCTCAATTTGCGTTGTCTGGCCTTTCGTGGCGCCCTCGGGGTTCCTTTGGTGGTCAGGCATGATTTGTGTTTTCAGTTCTCTATTCTGCGCTCGTTGCCTTCGTTGCGTCTCCCCCCCGTGTGGTAGGCGCTTTAGTGGACTCATGGCCAGACGAATGTGAGAGAGTTTTTTTTTTCTTGCTTGTATTCTCTCCTCATCAAAATAAATTTGCTTCTTAGAATTTGCATCTTCTTTGTACTAATAACTCACTTGCAGAAGCAACGTAAAACCCTTTTTGAATTCTATTTAGCTAATTGCAACAGACCATGGCATTTGCGAGAAGATCTTCTTTGTATTAGACATTCCACTTGCAGATAGGCAACGTAATACAATCTTTTGAATTTTTGTTTGTCTATTTAGAAAAAACCATAATATTTGCGATCGAAGCCTACCCCCCAAAGAAGAAACAAAGAGGCTATCTCTTCATGTATTATTAATATCTAAGGCCTAAAGTTAGCTACCATATGAAGCAAAACCTCGTCTTTAAAGAAACGTTTTTCCTTTGAAGTGATGGTGTCACCGAGACAAGACCGAAACATGACCAAGACATACTGGGATTTGACCGAGACACCACCGAGACCAGACAGAGACACAACCGAGACAAAACCGAGACATCCTGAGTGAAATTTTTTCCCGGTGCATACGCGGCGCCCGGCCGCCTTATCCATGTAAGACCCCAAGCTTATCGCTATTGGGGAACAAAGGATTCTGAGGAATATTTGGGCTAAGGACTTTGTTTGGAGGCATGATTTTTTGATTTTTTTTGCTTTCCCTCGAGTTTTTTTGATTTTTGGTTCCGGAAGCTTTTACTAAGACTACCAAAAACCAAAAAACCTCGAAAAAAAAACGCAAAAAAAAACAAAGGATTCTGAGGAATGTCTGGACCAAGGACTTTGTTCAGAGGCATTGTTTTCTTTTGGTTTTCCTTGATTTTTTTTGGTTTATGGCTCCGGAAGCTTTATCGGCTACTAAGACTATCAAAAACTCAAAAACCTGGAAGAAAACTCAAAAAAGAAAGGATTGTTAGGAATGCGTGGGAAACACGGGTTTTAAGGAGATGTAAGAGCCTATCTATGGCATGATAGCCTTTGTTTTTTGTGTTGGGTATTTCCTTTTTTTTAAGTATTCAAAACAAATAAATTTCATTTTAATTAACAACAATCTGATTGGATTGAAGAAAAGGTTTTGGTCAGGAATTAAGTAGGTCTATCTTAAAGAAGAAGCTTTGTTATAAAAGGAAGATTTACTGGGAATAAGAGAGGTTATTTTATTTTAAAGAAAAAGTTTTGGGTTGGATATGTAGTTTAGTTCGAAGAGTTGTCTTACAGGCCTGTTCTTTGAGGAAATATGTGTTTTCTCGAAAATATTGTACATATAAGAAGCTGCGTTTTAAAGAAGAGAAGCCGTTTTGAAGAAGGTGCAGTATTTATGTAAAAGATATTGGGCCTACCCCACAACACCAAAAAAAGAACGAGACATCACCGAGACACCACCGAGACCAGACCGAGACACGACCGAGACACGACCGAGACAGGACCGAGACGTCACCGGGACATCACCGGGACATCACCGAGACAGCACGACGACAACACCAAAAAAAGAACGAGACATCACCGAGATACGATCGAGACATGACCGAGACATGACCGAAACAAGACCGAGATATGACCGAGACAAGACCGCGACATGANNNGAGACAGCACGAGACAACACCAAAAAAGAACGAGACATCACCGAGACACAACCGAGACATGACCGAGACAGGACCGAGACTTCCTATAAGTAAGGCCTCTCCTGGCCTCGCACTGTCTCGGTGATGTCCCGCTGATGTCTCGGTCATGTTTCGGTCTTGTCGCGGTCTTGTCTCGGTCATATCTCGGTCTTGTTTCGGTCATGTCTCGGTCATGTCTCGATCGTATCTCGGTGATGTCTCGTTCAAGTTGGCACCACAGACTACAAATGTTTGGGACTGCACTCTGTCCGCAGCCATGGTTTGCGAAGCATAGGGGTGCGGCTTTGCACAATGGTTTCCTCGCGTCGTGCCGGGGCAAGATAGGAGTTGAACCGCCATCCAAAGACCCCGGGCAGCTGCTTGTTGATTGAGTTGATTGACGTTGTTGAAGTGTCTCAGAGTTTATTTTCCTCATAGTTTACTTGCCTCATTTTGGTGAGCTGACAATTTTGGCCACACAAGTTTTCTGAAATGTCAGGCAATTGCCAGCGCTAGGTGCCCCACAGCCGGGCTCTTTGCGCGTTCCTGATTTCAGGTGCCGCCAGTTGGACTACCATGGCTTTCAGGAAAATGCTGTTTTGAAGATGATTTTGCATTTTGGTGCTTTTAACAACATGACTTTTGACCACGACATCTTCCATTTTTCATACTTGTTTGAAAGCAGCATCCATGCATCACTGACTTCCGTCATCGCTTCTCGTATCAGGCATCTTTCACGGCTCAGGGTGGTCAAGGAAAAGAGGCAGTCCCGGGGTGACTCGTCTTTAGCGGTTTTGAACTGGTAGCGGAGCTGCCAAAAGTGGCAGTTTCCAGGTCTGCCATTCCTAGGTAGGAACGGGGCAGTAGCAGCATCCATGTCGAGTGACGAGAGGTCACATACCAAAAGGTTCTCAGGAGAAGATCTGGATGGTAGAGAGTATAGACGATGGCGTCTATGGGTGGAGGCAAAACTTGCCTCGCCCCTTTGTCTTCTGCCTGTTGGACGGTGTAGCCATGGAGTCGGTAGAACATCTGTCTCTAGAGCAGTTGAAGCAGGAGAATGGAGACAAACACATCTGGGCCGCTTTGCATTCCCGCTTTCCTGACCGACAGAAGCATGATTGGATGGCAGAGTGTCTGCGTGAGATCTTTAGTCTGTCGGCTTCCGAAGGGGAGTCAATGGTGACCTGGACTGCCAGAGTCCAGGAGGTGTTCGCCAAGTGTAGGCGAAAGGTGGCAGTCACCTTTCCGGAAGAAGCCCAAGGTTGGATCTGTCTTCATGCCTCGGGTTTGTCGGAAGATCAACGAGCAATTGTGACTGCCAAAACCCAAGGAGAATTGAAATTCGATGTGGTCACTGCAGCTATGCGAAGCTGCTTTCCAGATTATAGAGCACCAGCCAAGACTTCAAAGGTGCGATCCTCAGCAGCTCTACCCTTGGAACATGAGCCTGAGCAGCCGGAGGAAGACACTTTAGAAGCTTTCGAGACTGGATCTCCTGATGAGTTGCAGCTGGAGGTTGAGGCTTTTCTTTCAGAACATGGAGCTCTTCCAGATTCTGCAGCTGGTTCGCATGGAGATGTCTTCGATGAAGCTGAAGTGGCTGAGGTGTTGGCGGCCACATGGAAGGAGAAGAGAATGGAAATCGCCAAGCTTCAAAAATCTAGACGCTTTGGACAAGTTAGCACAGTGAAGAAACAGTTTGGCCGTGATGTGGCCGATCTCAAGAAGCGGTCTCGATGCCATCGATGTCATCAAGTGGGACATTGGCAGAGAGACTGTCCGAAGCCTCCAGGATGGAAGCCTGATCAAGAGTCGAAGAAGTCTGGTGTGGCGATGGTGCAGCACTTCAGTGGGGTTCTGCAATCAGTGCCTGAGATGGAGCCAGCGCAATCAGTGCCTGAGTTTCAATCAATGGAGCATCAACATGTCGCTCCTGAGGCTCATGAGTCCTTGCTCGTGTCTTCCCCAGGATACGGCATCATCGATATAGTGGATGTGGCCGAACCCTGATTGGACAGGAGACCTTGAACTCTTTCATGAGACTGTTTCATGAACTGAAGATCTCCCAGGTGCACACTCGCAAGGAGCTCAACTTGTTCAAGTTCGGCAATGGTCAAGAGGAAACTTCTGACCGGGTGGTTCGCATGCCAGTGGCAATCAATGGCAAGAGAGGTTTTATTGAAGCAGCCATCATCAAAGGGACTGCACCCCTGCTGTTGAGCAGAAAGGACTTCAATCTGAGACTTTGTGCCTTGAAGGGGGCAAGCCTCAGAAGTTGCAGATCAATGAAGCTGGCCAGTACATCATCAACGTCCTGCAGTTTGAGGAGGAGCCAAAACAAGAGTCAGCAACTGAGAGTTTTGCTGCTCAACATCTGCCTGTGGGAACGATCTCAAAGAAGCAGGATCGAGCCCTTCAAGCACAAAAGGATTCCTGGACAAAAGGGGGTTCCAAATGCCTGGTGGCAGAGTTGCTTTCGCCTCCACGTTTCTCAGCAGTCGCTAAGGCCATGGGAGAAACAGGACTTTCTTTTGACATTGTGGATGGATGGGACCTCACCTCTCCTTCCGTTCAGAAGAAGGTGGATCAACAACTTCGTGACGCGAAGCCGGAGCTGTTGGTAGCATGCCCAGAGTGCAAGCATTGGGGCGGATGGTATCGAATCAATCAACACAAGATACCCATGCTCCAGCAACTGCAGAATCGCAGAACAGCAATCAAGCAGGCTGATTTCGTGGCCGATCAAATCAAGAAGCAACTTCGTCGAGGTGGCCGAGTTCTTGTGGAGCATCCGTGGAGCTCGGGATTGTGGAAACATCCTCCAATGGCCAAAGTCCTCAAGGAGATGCATCTATGCTGCACAGATTTGTGCGTATATGATTTGATCGATCCTGACAGCAAGTTGCCCATCCTCAAGCCTACCGGAGTTGCAGTGTCTCACGAAGACATGAAATCTCTGGCTCTGCAATGCCCAGGACATCAATGTCATAAGACAGTCGAGGGAAGGTGTGCGGATGGAGAAAATCTTAGTAGTAAGACTGCTAGGTATACTCCCAAGTTTTGTAGACACTGGCTTAGCTGTGTTCGACCCAGTCTTCACCTATGTCATTTTGCTGATTTTGAGGATCCAACCACTCTTGAGAGTGAGGCTTTAGCAGCTGAAGATCAAACGGATGATGATGTTCGATCAACTCTTAAAAGACTTCACAACAATTTAGGTCATCCTTCTGATAGAGATTTGTCCAGAGTTGTGAAAAATGCTGGAGGAACATCTCAAGCCATCCGTCTGGCTTCCTCTTTCAGCCAGGGTTGCGAGGTGTGTAAGAATCGACAACGTCCCACCCCATGTTTGCCTGCATCAGTAAACCATGCAACTGAGTTTGGTCAAAGGGTAGGATTTGACGTAAAACAGGTTCCAGGGTGGGGGGTAAATCAAAAGGTGAAGTGTTTGAACATAGTAGATTACGCCTCGAGCTTTCAAGTCATGGTCCCTTTCTTTGAGACTGAGACTGCTGAAGTGTTACATCAGCTGTTTCGTGATCGTTGGCTAGCATGGGCAGGCCCACCTGTTGAGGTTGTTGTCGATCCCGCCAGAACCACAACGGCTATGTCCATTGTCGATCCGTTAGAGTCAGCTGGCATCCGTATCAACACCATAGCGGCAGAAGCACATAATCAACTAGGTATAAGGTTGAGAAGCATGGTCATTTGTTCGAGTTAGTGTTGAGTAAGGTGCTAGAAAGAACAAATACAACCCAAGAATCGCACTGAGTTCGAAATGTGCGTTACTCAAACGATGAATGCAAAGAATGAATTGATCAACAATAAGGGTTTGAGTCCTGCACAGCTAGTTTTTGGTAGAAATCCTCGTGTCCCTTCGGACCTTCTACAAGAACAGCCCTGTGTGGTGGCGAGTACGGCACCTTTGCATTGTGAAGTTGCAAGTCGTTCTCAAGCCATCCGAGCCAGTGCACGCACCGCTTTGGTGATGTCCCAGGATGACATTACCTTACGAACAGCCCTCAATGCTCGTCCTAGAGCTGAGAGAGAGTTTGTGTCCGGCGATTATGTATGTTACTGGAGAACCCAAAAGTATCAAAAGGGAATTAGATTAGTGGGTGGCCGATGGTTTGGTACGGCAATTGTCATGGGAAGGTTAGGCCGAAACCTGTTGATTTACCATCGAAAGAACATGTTCAAAGTAGCACCTGAACATCTTCGTCACGCATCAACTGAAGAGAAGTTAGCTTCCCAAATTGATACCGGTGAACTTAAAGGCATTTCTGAGCTTGTTGAGAAGCAAGGTTTGTTGGGTCATCAGTTTGTAGACCTCACTGGACAACAAGCACCTCCCTCGGCCGATTCCGCTGGACATGAAGTTGCACAGCAGGATCGACAGGACTTTTGGCTTAGGCGAGGGAATCAGTTGTGTCGAATCCATCGGCAGCAGCGTTCTAGCAAGTTCATGCCCGAAGCTGATGATCCGGTAGTTCCCAATTTTGAGTTAGAGGACTGGAGACTGACTCGGATTCCTACTCTAAATCATGAGAGCATCGATCATCCATGGACAAATCCTGACATTGCTTTCGCTACTGTAGGTGAGGAGCCTTGGACAGGCGAGACAATTTTCAACATTATCCGTGATCGTCCTGAATCAAAAGTACCCACTGCAGTAGGTGTGCCCGACAACAATTTGTTTGAAGAAACCTCCGAAGAAGCCAGTGATTCTAAAGGAAACTCATCCACGGAAGGGAGAAGTCGTAGTGAACCTTTCCCTAGTGTAGGTGAAACCAAGAGCAGTGAACCCAAGGAATCATCATCGGTTGTTTATGGACCAGTTCGAGCAAGACAGCCTTTTAAGAGCCCACCATCTTTTGTTTTTCGACCACCTGGTACTCTGCAGTCTGATTTCATTGAGATGATTAACGATAGTCCTGAAGAAGTTAGTCAGCACTCATAACGAAAAGCGCAGTCTTTCTCGTGAGCCCAGCAATTCACCGCCATGCAAAGCCTAAAGACTGGTGATGAGTGCTTAGTCGCATCCTCTCGTGAGTGTCTGTCTAAAGATGGTATCGAAGTCTTGTTGGCGAACTTTCTACAAAAGAAGATGCAGAAAGAACTTCATCATTCTCGCAATGAACCGGAATTGCAAGAAAAGATTGATGCATCCAAGCTCGTTGAGTGGAAAACCTTAGAAGAAGAAAAGAAAGTTATTCAGGTAGTTCCACCTCACGAAGCTGCAATCATTCGTAAAAAGAAGCCCGATCGCATCATGTCAAGTCGCTTTGTGATTACCGAGAAAACGGAGGATGAAGACAAGCGCATCAAATCCCGATGGTGTCTCAGAGGTCATCACGACCCAGATCTGATCACCAAGATTTTGGCAGGAAAGTGTCACTCTCCAACGTTGTCGCAGCTGGCTAGGAACCTAGTGCTCCAATTGATTGTTAGCCATAAGTGGACGATGAACTTAGGAGACATCAAAGGTGCCTTCTTAGAAGCCGATGTCAAAGAACAAGCGAGTATCAATCCCGTGTACTCAGAACTTCCCCCAGGTGGAGTTCCTGGAGTCAAGGAAGGTAGCCTAGTGTTGATCTTAGGTAACATCTACGGAGCAAATGATGCACCCCACAATTGGTACAAAGAGTTTGACAAAGTAGCACTTGAGTCCGGTTTTGTCAGATCCAAATTTGATTCTTGCCTGTATTTGTGTTTCAGCCCATCTGGAATCTTAGAAGGGATCATGGGAGCTCATGTGGATGATACAATCACCGGGGGTGCTGGAGAAACATATGATAGGGCCATAGCAAGCCTTCGCAGTCGTTTTCCTTTTCGGAAGTGGCGTTCAGGAGAGGGCGAATTTCTAGGCACCCTATATAAGCAAGATCCCCACACCTTTGAGATATTGTACCAACAAAGAGAGTATGCTGTCAACATTACTCCCATTAAGGTGTCAAGAGAAAGAGCACGTCAGGTAGAGTTCCCAGCTACAGCCAAGGAGATTGCCGCGTTGCGGGCAGTCAACGGAGCTTTGGGGCGGGTGTCGTCTCAAAGTAGACCTGATTTGTGTGTTCAAACTTCCTTGTCCCAGCAAGTTTTTCCTCATCCCACAGTTCATGACTTGTTGACTGCCAATCAAGCCGTGAGACGAGCTCGACAGCAGGCAGATTTGCACATCAAAGTTCCCTTCATTCCAGTTGAAGAACTCACTGTTTGTTTTTGGTCTGATGCAGCCTTTGCCAACACGCATGAACATCGTACCCAAGGGGGTTGGTTGATAGGCCTGACATCAAAAGAAATGTCTCAAGGAAGTGATGTTCCAATAGGATGTTTGGGTTGGAAGTCGTATCGTCTGCCACGAGTGGTCTCATCCACAATGGGGGGTGAAGCACAAGCTTTTGCCACAGCGTCCGGTATCGCAGAATGGTCGCTGTTGTTGTTGGCCGAATGCCTTGATGGTACATTCTCCCTTGATAGGACCGAAGAAGTTTTGAAGAGAAGAAAACCCATTGGTATGACTGACTGTCGTTCCCTCTATGATCATTTAATCTCCCTAGGTAGCGGTGGGACGCTAGATGATAAGAGAACAGCAATTGACATTGCCATTATTCGTCAATCGATTCAACGTTGCGGTTTGGAACCTAGGTGGGTCCCTACTGATCATATGGTAGCCGATGGTTTAACCAAAGATAAGGCAGAACCATGCGACCTTCTCCGATCAGTTCTTCGCAATGCAAAGTATCAGCTGGCTGATGAACAGACCGTTTTGGATCGTAAGAAAGAGGAACGAGAAAATCGTAAGAGAAAAGCTGCCAGTAGAGCTAGTGCTAATGGAAAGTCCGAGGTAGAAGAGCACATGGGCCCAGGGGATTCACAGCAGTTTGTTGTGCCATAACAACTTTCAAGTGTTTGGTTTGAATAGTAAAGAATGATCAGGTCACGGGTTCTATACTCGAGGACGAGTATTTATGTGTACTTGTTAGCATTCTTTTGAGCAGTTCTCATATCCTTGAGTCGTAGCACATCTTGTACGCAAATGTCGTTTTTCAAGTTTTGTGCCAATTCTGTCTTGTATAGTTTTTGTGCCTGATGAGTTTTTGTCATAAGTGAGTGTTTTTGCTGAAATCAAAGCCTCAAATCCTTCGATCAAGCAAGTGTGTCCAAAGATTTCTCACAATCGTGCCAATCTTGCATACCATGGCATCCAATGGAGCTTTGAATGGACATGAGCTGAAGCAGTTCAACGAGTTGCTTCAAAGGGCTCAAACCCATGGTGTGAAGGTGTCTCCAATCATGACACCCGAGGATTTCGATTTGAAGTCATCTGGAAAGTTTGGCTCTCCCACGGTGAAGGACCTATTGGAAAAGCCATCGAGTTCAATGACGGATGCAAGCAAGCGTCAGCGCAGTGACTCTTGCAAGTAGCGAGCAGCCTTTCCAGGGCTACAATTCTATAAGGGCCGGTGGCTGGTTGGCCATGCAACGAAGCACACATTGCAAAACCTCATGCAATGTAGGGTGCAATGCACAAAGTGGCACGAAAAGTCATGGGTGGACCCATGCATGCATGCTCATGCACACACGTTTTGGACATCAAACCCTCCCACCCTCCCTGGCCAGCGCTGTACAGGGCCATGCTCCAAAACTGGGGTTGTTGCCATGCGACTGCGTTCTATTTGGCTCCGTGGATTAAGTTGCTAGGGCAACTGCTGCATATATATATATATTTATATATACATGGATTCTGGATATCTTCTAGACAGGTTCCACACTAACTTCAAAAATACCATGGGATATTAATATTTTGTTTAATGGCATACAAAAACATGTTATTTATGTGATTTGTTTCTAGGCATATATTTTTTTGGATGTGAAATGTCCTTGAAAAGGAAACAACAAAACACATTTCCAACACTGGATGAATAAAACGTGTTTTTTGGGCATTCCCCGAAACCCATGCAGATTAACGTTACGGATCTCCGGTGTGATATTGTGCCCACCTATTTAGATGCAAAGACTGAGCCTGAAAAGGCCCACAAGTGTTTGGACATTTTTTTAAGGAGCCTTAATGGCCTTTTGGGAAAGTATAAACGAATTGGAGTGTTTCTCGTTCCCTGACATTTAAAGCAAACTGCTTACATTGATATGATTCACGAAGATGCTATTTTGATTTTTGATTTGGGCTGAAAAGATCCAACTGCACTTTTTCTCCAGCCGCTCTTGCGACGATTCCAGCAAGGTGTGATTCAATCGCAGTGCCTGCGTCGATCGGAGAAGGGCTCAAGGTGCAGCACGGTACCAGATTCGAAACCTCTATTTTTATAGGCACTGATTTCTTCTGGGAAACTCAAATGAAAATAAGGTACCGTGTAAATAAATTTTCATGCAAATTTTTGGATGCACAACCCCACTCCATTTTCTGGGTGCCAGAGAAATTGATATTTTGGCAAATGCTGCATGTTTGAATTTAAAAGTTCCACACGTTAAATTTAACAACTTCCGACCGTTCCACCATGGATCGATCTGTGGGCGCGTGGCCTGCTAAAAGCGCATGGAAAACTGCAAGCAGGCGTGGTCCTGCACCAATTGCAAATTCAGTGACATGCCATGTCCATGCAAAAGAAGTCAACACGCACTGCAAAAAATACTTGGGTATTCTGGTTCAAAAGCCATTTGATATTTGAGTGCCTCCCTAATTTGAAATGGTGAGGAGCCCCGTAGTTCGAGCCATTAGGATTCGCAAACCATGGGGGAAGGGAAAAGCTGCCCTTCAAAAGAGGTGCCGTCAAAGCAAAGCTTCTGAAATAGCATCTCTATTGCTGGATCGTTTAGATGGCGAGTCCATCCAAATGACTGGGGAACTGTTCCCTCGTGGAACGTTGAAAAGCAGGCGAAACAAATCTGCATTTTCATGGGTATCCGGATATACCGGGCGTGTATTCACCAAGCCATTGTTGAAACTCGTGGTTCGGAAAGTATACAGAGGGATTGGACCTATACCTACAAACCCGAAATTATCATATGGTGCCTATGTCAATCAGCAAGCCCTACGCTTGGGGCAGCTTGTTCGCCAAGCTAAGCGTTTGAAGCAGGTCAGGGAATAAAATCCAAAAACAATGTTACTGGTTTAAATGAATCATTGTAAACAAATGGATCTGTTTGGGAATGGTATCTAGTGCTCATGCCGGTTCTCCAAAGCAAACACCTGGCTCAAACTGAAACCCCCTGAAAGGACCCGACGATTCAGGACCTCGGAGTTGTAATTTTCTGTTTCCATCCATCCCTTTTTCACCTTGACAACTCTTGCATCTCCCCAGGACTCCTGCATCGAAATGGACAACGTGGAAACGCAACCATGGGCCAAAGACTCAATGAAGTCGAATCGGCTCCTCGCCTCACTTGGTTGATATGTGGACTTGTGGGAGCTTAGGATTTTGAAGCACCAACGCAGGAGAGAGCGTATTTTCTGAAATTCTCATGAGTCTATCACTTTGCAAAATATACATATATATACATATGTTATATATATTGGATGTTTTTCCTCAATTTCTTTTTTTTAGCATTTTTCAATATGTTTCATCATGAAACCATGCTAAAAAACGATAGAAGGACTGAAGGATTAAAATTCCGGACTCAGCATGTCCCCAAAAATCTTCAACCGAACGCAAGGCACGCAGCTTCTCGGAGGGTAGATCACAGGGCTGTTATGTCAAAGGTTGACCTGAAGTTTGATGCTGGTAAACTCCACTTCAAATTGCTTGGTCAAATGGAGTTTTTTAAGCCCTAAAAATGGCCCTTATGAATAGGTAGCTGGTGGTAACTCGGGTTATAAGTTGTAACCCTACCTATAGGGATTATAACTCCAATTTGTATGAACATTTATATGACAAAACACTATGAGTGGAGTGTGCAACAGCCTTCATCGAACATTGTTCGGGAATTGAGCCAGTTTCTGGAAAGTACAATCCCTAACATCCTGTGATGTCCATTTCAAAGGGATCATCATTAGCACCTTGTTGTCAACACGCCATCAGTTTTGGATCTTACACTCGTATACCAGGAGATCATGTCCTGCACAGTGGGGTTCAACTTGCAGGGTTGAAGAGTCGTGCTTTGGACGACCCTTGGTAAGAAAATTTCCCAAAGAGCATTTTAGATACCTTGCAACCGTTACCCTTGTACTCGACCCGTTACTATCCCAGTTTTAAGACGTCCCTTGGAAAAGAATTTATTCCGTTCTTTTTTCCGTTTTTGTTTTCTGGGGGTTCTTTGGTTAAGCAGCCAAAAGAGACAAAGAATGGTGCTACCGAGACCCAATTTATGCAAAAAGGCTAAGACCACAGCGTGCGAGCTCCGCCGCAAGCTGTCAGCATGCCAGCCCACTGAGACAGCAGCAGGCGCAAAAACGTCATGGCTCGGCGCGCTGCCCAACCGACAGGGGGCCCAAGGGGCCATGTATGCAACCAAGGCACCTTCCTCAACAAACCCGCGAAATTTGATTCCCAAAGACAAATTAAGGGGCCAAGGGGGAAAGTCCTGAAAACACCCAGCCAACTCATTGGGGGAAATCCCAAAAAGTTTAGGGGAGTCAGCAGCACAAGCAGCGCAGGCATTACAGCACAGTGACAGCAGCAGGAGTGGTAAACAGGTGGGTGCCAGCCTCTTTGGCAAGGTGCCCTTGTTACCAAACATCTTTGTTTTTTTAATCTTTTTGTTAGGGTCTTGACTCATCGTATGAGTTTCTTCTGAGGTCTTTTCATATCTTGTAGCTTGTTGGGACCAAGCATCACTTTTTCTCAAACACTTCGCTATTTTGGCCAAACAGCCAAAACCCCGCGCCAACCACGAGGAGGTGTGTCTCAAGGCGCCACCCGCAAGCGGCTTTGAAACTCCGGGTCCTCTCCGGAGAGTGGCTTGGCGGCTTGGACCCCGAGCATGGGGTGTTCTTTTTCGTCTTTGACGTTCAACTACTTGCTTTTGCTTTTCCTTCAATGGTTTATTTCATCGATTTATGATCTTTGATGGGTTCTACTTTCAAAATAATTCTAGATCATGTTCCTTCAAAAAGGTGCGTTACTTGGGGTTTTAACAAATATGGGTTCAGTCAGTTTAGAGGAGTAGCATTTGTACCCCAAGGGGAGTTCGGGAGGTCTTGTGGCGGCTTCAGAATGCTTTGATCACCTTCTTACGTTTGCATATGTTTTTATATCAATCCTAATCTGCCTAATCTGCCTCATCTGTCCCATCTGTCCCACTACACTTTTAGCGCTTTACCCCCGCCTTTCGTCCCACTCCAAACCGCTTTACCGCCCCCCCGCGCCTGCCGCGCGCCCTCGACCAACTCTTCCAGGGTGAGCTCGCCGCTGCCTCAATGGATGCCTTCCTTGGAACAAAATACGTTTTGGGGTTTGCCCTCAATGTACTGTACACCTCGGTTCAACGATTTTGTTTAGAGCGTATTCACAGAATCATTTGGCTTTCATAGGCTTTCCACTATTGTGCTTCAGGTTCTGAAGGATATTGTTTCATATTATACATATATATATAATATATATATATACATGTTTTTTACCGGCTGTCATTCGTTGACCCTCCCCAATTGCTCTTCAAGGAAAAATATCGGCTGGCCAACTATCTCTATTCGATGATTTCTTGACCCCCTCTTGAACATTTCGTCCGCTTCACAATGTCCATCAATCCTGTACCACCGCCTCGCACACTTTTCCTCCGCCCACGAGCAGCTACCATGAGCCATGCTCGTTCAGCATCCGCCGTCGTCCACACTCCTCGACTCCTCGGGGTCGATTCTCTGAACCTGCACGGATGCAACCACTAGTCACGAGGGTGCATTTCCAGGAATTTCCAAAACCTTCCTTCCAAGCATTCCTGCGTCAAACAGGAATCTAGGTTGATTAGCTCCACGAAAACTGAATACAATATAATACAATGGCAAAAAAAAACACAATTATCAAAGACCATTCCAGAAAGCTCAATTTCCTCCATCAAGTTGCTCGGAGCCTACTCGCTGAAGATTCCGCCAAAAACCCCCCGGGTGTCCTCGGCAGGGTGACGGTCACAGGCCTCCCTGCTTTCTGACAAACCACTGAGACAACAGGAAAAACATGACATCAATAAATTGATCACATTAATATATACCTGTGGCCCTTGAAAACAAGGAATTCCTACAGCAAATCCAAATTCGATTGAATTCATGTTTTTTTCAGAATTTACACAGCAGCACGGCTTTTTACACGCGGGTACGGGTACGGGTTTTTTAGGCCGTAAACAAAGAAATGAAAGAAATCTAGATAAAAGGGCAAATACGGGTAAGCACGGCTTTTTACACCTATGTACGGGTAAAACGTGTAATCTGTAAGAATTGCTACAGCATCCCCCCAGATTTGTTCAAATCCAGCTTTGCTGGAACAATAGTTCGTATAGAGGTGTAGCAGGTATATATATATATATAAATATATAGATTCCTTAATCCACAATAATATGAATACAAAACAAAAATTTTCATCTATAATCTATATATATATATTTTATTTTGCATGCACGCAAAATACTCAGCAGCACAGGTGGCACACCATTCAAAGAACATGACATTGAGACAAAGGCACAAACATCGCCTGTGACGCCCCAGGGGATGAACCTGGTCCCTGCTGCCAAACCAATACTCGAGTTCCTCAAGCATACGGTTGCTCCACCAGCAAATACGGACTTAGTATGATCTCATTTCAGTTGAACAAAGGCATCGGATTGTGTTGCGTTTCACGGATCTCGAGACTTTATCTGGTGATTCCATCCTGCCACAGTGGACCATCATCTCCACCAACACAAGGTATTTTAGGCAAACTAATTACTGCTGAGACTACCAAGTGATTTTGGATCGCAAGACTATGCTAGAGTCATTGTAGAATGATTGTTCTCCTGAGATGTACTTCTGCACATAGCCAAGAGTCCGCGCATATTGCAAGCCAAAATGTTTCAGCCATTTCTTATCACAGCAGGTCAACATCACCTTGCGACCAGAAACTTGCAGGTAGTGATATCCTGCATGATCCTTAGTGCCCCGGTCATAGCCATCCGGAAGATAATCATGAAAAAGGCAGTAGAGGATGTCTTGCGAGAGCTTTAACATCTTCATACACAGCTTCGATGCCAAATGCCCTTTGGGCCCATCGATGAAAAGTCCGATGCGTTTGCCCTGGTGCTCACGGATGAGCTTGGGAAACTCTTCGAAACTATCCTCAGGATTTCGGCCGGCCGAAACTGTGCTTTTAAAGGCTGGCCATTTTGCTTAAAAGGCTTAAAAGTACCAGCTTAAAAGTACCAAAATTATTGGTGAAGGGACAAATGAACAAAAAACCCTGGTTTTTTAGTGGTTTACTCAGCAATCGCAAGGAGTTGGGAGTCCTTAAAATACTCAAACCTCGCCCAGAACCCCCAACTGCACCATCAAAGAATTGAAACATCAAAAGAATAAGTTTGACAAGCATTGTCAATCTGCAGCAGCCAGAATGAATCGGTACAAAGCTGCCGCATGCTGCCACAAAACATTCCAATCCCTTGCCAG
>DF245449.1:2381-16274 GCA_000507305.1 Breviolum minutum Mf 1.05b.01 | reverse complement strand
CCACCAACCATGAGCCATCAAAACCCTCTATTTAAGGGTTGTATGTTTTTAGCACCAAAACCCTCTAATTAGAGGATTATACCTTTTTTAAGGGGCCAAAGACCTCTAATTAAGGGGTAAAGACCTTTAATTAAAGGATTAACCTTTAAATAGAGGGTTTTTTTAGAGGGTTTTACCTTAATTAGAGGGTTTTTCCTTAATTAGAGGGTTTTGGGTTGTCTGGGAGCTCTTACCGCCTCGTTGTCAATGGTGTGTCGACTGAAGCTACATCTCAGAATCACAAGCGCCCAAAGTTCAATTTGAGAAATTGTCTGTTCACCTGCCGCATTCATGCGCCACCACTGCTGAAGGAACTGGGATGGCGTAACTTTTCTATAGTCGCAATCCACCACGGCCGCCCCGGCTGTGGCGTTGCTTTGCTCCCAAAGATATCCACGGGTCGCCTCTCACCATTGACATCATGCTGCCGAGGAGGTAGGTGGGATTTCAGGTCCTTTGAATATACTCACACAAAGATCTCAGAAGATTGGTCGAAGCCGCACCACGACCCCCAATAGGAGGTACACATGCTGACACCGCATGTTTCAAAGACCTTCCAGAAAAATAACCCACGGCAAAATTCATTAGGCCATGAAGCTCGCAGGCCTGAGCATAACTAATACTGCCACGATCAAGAAACTGATTCAGCATATTGACAAATTTTTCCACGCGACTCTTCTTGTTAGCCACAATGCAAGACCCATTCGGAACGCCGACAAGGTTGAAGGTTACACCAAGGACGTCAAACTCGCGACAGAACGGATAGGCTTTATCGCCTTCACGGGAGTATACGTCCAACCCAGAAGTTCGAAGATTGCACCAATTGCTGAGCTCAGGACCTTGCACCCTGCGGCGGTCTCCACCGCCGGGTAGTCATCAAAGTAATGAGAACATACTCCAGGTAACAGTGTAGTGATGATAAACCACAATGCTTGGAATCTAGAAAACAAACTACCAGCGCAGCCAAAAAGCAATGACAAGCTTCGATAAAACTGCCAAACGCTTTTGATAAGAAATCCCACTGTGGCATGTTTGTGATGCTCGAGTAGAACTGCAACTTGTTTGTATGCCTTTGAAAAATCAAAGGTCTTCACCAGCAAGTCCATGGATAAGCCCCGGGCCGAGGCTCCTCTAGCAAGCGAGCTGACCATTGCTGCAACGTAGTCAACATCTTGCAACTGAAGCTTGACTGTAGAAGAAAATGCGTCGTTCGGACAGCTCTTCTTGGCATCGTCGATTATACGAACTTTCTTCGAAGCACCTTGAAACAATACAAAGCGAGGATTGCGGGACCATCGATCAGTCCCAAGAAGAACCGACATCTCGTCTTCGGAGTAGGGCCCTTCCAAAAAGCCCAACTTCACCTCATCTGCCGTGGTGTCAAGCAACGCCTGTTGTTCATCTGGTGTCCAATCACGATGGTCAGACATCTTGATAGTTCCATTCAGCAACCAAACATGAACATGGTAGCGTGAACAGGGGTTGCCCACGACTTCGTCCACAGATGTTGTCCCCTACTACCAGCCCGTCATGTCAGAAGGGGAGGGGGGAGTATAGATTCAGCGACGCCTCGCAAAAAGGCTCATGTCTCACACCCAATGGTTCGTTAAAACACCATTGGAACATCCGAATTTGAGGCTCAGGGGGCTTTGGCGCTTTTTGGTTTTAGCTAGGTTATAACTTGGTTTATAGCCACTTTGGTTACGTTGATTTTGTGCTGAGTTACACGGAGTTATAAGTGACTTAGGATCACTTAGCCCCGAGAACCACGTTGTCGCACGAGGATTGGCCCGGTTGCAGCACGAGGGTTAAGCCAAAATTGAAGAAAAAACACATAAAAATTATATGTCCAAAAAAAATATGGTCAACTTGAAAAAATGGTGTGTCAACTCCGAACGTTGAAACTCCAACTCCAAACAAAGTAAGCGCAAAACATCTGAAACCTNCAGTGAAATGTTCATGGATGAACAGTGCTTGCAATACAAAATTCAAGCTTTTCGTCGAAA
The DNA here is from genome assembly GCA_000507305.1 of Breviolum minutum Mf 1.05b.01. Classification (NCBI taxonomy): domain Eukaryota; class Dinophyceae; order Suessiales; family Symbiodiniaceae; genus Breviolum; species Breviolum minutum. Next base: position 14,229 of record DF245449.1, on the reverse strand, counting down.
AAAAAAACAAGCAAGGTTTGATGTGCAGTTCTGCTTTGAAAATTTGCTGGATAAAAAATGCAATCCAAACATTCCGGTGGTTGTAGCGCGCTGCAGACAGAAAACAATGGTAAAATATCAATGTACAAAATACAAATATAGACACAATATTATGCAATCTAAATTGCTCACAGGTATGTGGAGTTTAGATGTTGGTGGGTTTTGCTATTTGCTTTGTAAATATGTATGTAAATACTTAAATATACATAAAATACACATATGGGTTTGCCTACCGTATAGGCTTGCCTGTATGAGTCCCCCCAAACCTTTTTTTGAGACCTTCCCATATTTGGAGTTGACAGGTTTCAGATGTTTTGCGACTACTCTGTTTGTAGTTAGGAGTTTCAACGTTCGGTGTTTGACCAAGACAATTTCGGGCGAGCCTCGACGCAGAAAACCGTCGGGCGAGCCTCGACCAAGAAAAGTCTTCCAACTTGAGTCTTTTTTTTGAAAAGCTTCTAACCAAGTTTCAAGATACAAAAAAAATTGACACAGCAAAGCATGCAGGAGACAAAAAGCGCCACAAAATCTTGTGCCCTGAAAAACCCACGAGAAACCTGGGGACTTAGGTCACTCACTAAGTCCACTTATAACCACTTAGTCACGTTCGATTCTCGTGGAACCTAAAAGCACTTGTAACCAAGCTAACCAGTTACAAGTCACTTTTTTAAAGTGTGCTGCACTTATAAGTCAAGTAGCTTTGACATAGCAAAGGTATAAGTCTACTTGACATGGTTATAAGTCCAGATAGCCATGGTATAAGACCAGTTATAAGTCAGCCATGTTCAAAAAGCACCAAAGTGTACGTGCCTCAGACAGTCTGGCGAACGATGGCTGCCTCGCTACCTTGTGCGATCGCTATGACTTGACCATTGCTGCAATTGAACCACCCGTCCTTGAGATGTTGAGAACCATTGTTCCGTTCCTTCGGGGACATGCTTTGTGGATGCTCAGGGAACGTGGGGTCGGCAAGACCCACCCACACTAGATATTTCATGGCGGTCTGCGCCAGAATTGTGGGTGATAGCAAAGAATTCCACTAAGCTTTGCTTGCTGGGATTCTCTGCCCATTGCTTTTCAGTGGTGGAACACGAAATTGGCGAAAACCAAGACTTGTAGAGGATTAGAGGTTCTTTGCATCTTTGGACTTAACTGATTTTTTTTGGCGGGGCGGTCTGATGCACGTGGTGTGTCGTAGATGTTGGATGCACGTAGCAAACGGCTTGAAAAAACTGGAGCATAGGCATGCATATATAAATAGATTTGTGACTGATATTTGCATTGCAGAAACAGATATAGACATGAGTTTTTTTGGTGTCGGATTAGCAGTTGGATGGCTAGGTGGATGCCACGCGGCAGGCGTGGGACAAGCTGTAGAGATTTGTTTGGATGATTTTGAAATCTTTTATGCATCTGTGTGCGCATGCTTTGGATTCATGTGCAGTGATTTGACATGAATCTCGCTCTCTGTTTGTTTGCAGCCTTGTTTGCTTCGGCTGTCTGGCGGCAACCTTTTTTGAGAGGATGGCGTCCAAAGCGGCATACGTTCGTCCAATTGAGGATTTGAGGGTGGTGGCAGGGCGTGTGTCGGAGCAAGTGTGCGGTCGTGTAGTGCATCACTTCACAGAAACGTTTAAAACGGGCTCCAGCAAGACTGTGGCGGTCATTGTGGATGGCCAGTCGCTTAGGTCGGTGCTGGTGTTGCCAAATTTCCTTCCACCCCCCGGCTTAAGCAAAAACTAAATTTTGAAAATTTTCCGCCTGAGTCGGGCACCAATGATGCAGCAAAGGTGTTGCCTAGAACCTCCAGCTTAAGGTAAGCAAAAAAGGCAAATTCAAATCCTAAACCTTAAAGTGAACTTATGAGAGGATCTGTGACCAAAAAAGAGGGAGAAGAGAAAAGCCCCGGACAAAAACGACCAGAGTTTCCCTCCAGCTTCCAGCTTAAGCAAAAACTAAACACTTGTAAAGATTTTCCGCCTGCGGCCGGCTGCCATGATTCAGCAAAGGTGTTGCCTGGAACCTCCAGCTTAAGATAGGCGAAAAAAGATTCAAATCCTAAACCTTAAACGCTTCCGGCCCAAAAGGAGCAGAGTTTCCCTCCGGCCTGCAGCTTAGTGACTACTACTGAAAATACGCAGTTAAAATTACTTACTTGTACATAACCATACTTTGTAGCAGTTACTCACAGTTTTGCATACTTTCTCATAGTCAGTCATTAGTTTCTGATGGTTACTCGTAGGTACTTGTAGTTACTCGTGTTTACTAGCACTGGCTAGTTTTCCTGGCGTTTCTGTTTGTTATCTTTAACTAGTTACTGGTGTAAACTAGTCGCTGATAATGCACCATACCCTGAACCCTAAAACTACCCTAAACCCACCCCTAAGCCTAACCCATGAACCACAACCCTAACCCTAACCTAGTAATTAGAGACCTGAAAACTTCCATAAAGTTTGGAAACTTTGAAATTAAGTTCAAAACCTTTGCTTGACCCTTTGCTTGACCCTTTGACTCTTTGCTTGGCTCTTTGCTTGGCCCCTTGACCCTCTGCTTGACTCTCTGCTTGGCCCCTTGACTCTTTGCTTGACCCCTTGACTTTTTGCTCAGCCCCTTGATTCTTTGCTTGAGTCCTTGACTCTTTGCTTGGCCCCTTGACTCTTTGCTTGGCCTCTTGATTCTTTGCTTGGCTCTTTGCTTGGCCCTTTAGTGACTCTAAGCTGACTATATGCTTGACTCCTGGCTGACCCCAAGAGGTCACCTGTCTTACCCAGAGGTTTTAAGTCATAAATCTTTTCAAATAGACGGTGGCTGTCGTGATTTAGTAGCAGCCTTCAGCCCTCCTATCCGACAATCAAAGAAAGACCTGGCCCACCCTGGCAAATTACCTAGCGACAACTGCGGTGGCAAAAAAACCGGCGCTAAGTGTGTTAACTGCCCTCTGTCTATTTTTAATCACCAAAGCCAAAACCATGGCCATCACCGGCCATCACTCTATCACCAATAACGCCAAGAGGATCAATATCAGTCGCCAAATTTCACATCATCAAAACATCCCGTTTCAACATTTTTTGCAGTTTTTAACAGCACCCATTTCTTTTATCCCCGATGCCACCGTAACCCCAATCCGCAGGTGCTCTTGCCAAGCTTCTTCCAGACTTTCTCCAAGAGAAGTTCTTGACTACATCGGAATCGGCCGCCAAGAACAATTGAACGGGTTTACGCGAGTGAATGATCAATGATCACCCCAGGTTCAGAATGAACATTACAGGTTAATGTAACAAATACAAGAAACAGATCAAATCCACATCAACTGAACCAGTTTCTCATTCCATCCCTGAATTGGACTGCCTTCGCGATTGATGTTGCGATGGATCCAGCGAAGCTGCTTCAGGTTGCCTTTGTCCCTCTCGCCCGACTCAATACTGTAGCCCCATGGATCCAGCGTCTTGTTCATCTTGTCCGGGCGGAGCTCTTGTAGATGCAGGACGACGCTTCTCTGCACTCAAAGAAAAGGATCTGAACTGAACGCCACCTATAGCTGCTGTAGAAGCCATTGGAAACCTTTGCGCTTTTTTTGCTGGTTCAAAGAAGACCAACTCTCGTCATAAGCAGCACCACGCGCGAGCCGTGCGACATAAGAGCATTTGATCTTGTCGGCTTTGACGTAGTAGTGTTTGACCACACAGACCTTGCCCTCGTCAACCTGCGGCACGATGAAGATCTGAGACACGTAGTCGGCCTGATCTTCAATGTTAGGACCTCTGGAAGCTCAGCCCAGGCCTTCTCTCGGATCACTGGACGGAGACGATCCATGTCGACGGAAACAGCATCGACTCATAGATGATGTCAAAAAAGTGCTTGATATATAGATGGAGTGCTTGCGGACAAGTGAAAGGGACATGCTTGAATGAATAGTTTGCCTCAGGAATGTTTTTTCCACTCAGACAAAAGCATGAAAAGAATCAGTCAGTGAAGATTACCACAAAACTCACAACCCAAGAAACTCCTTCAATGGCCATGTCGATGGTGTCAATGGACCCACTGGCAGTGGGCCAACGGGTACATGAGCTGGAAGATCACGAAGCACCAGATGCTCCGTGGCTTCAATGGTCAGGGTCCACTGCCAGAGATTAGTCCCGTTCCAGCCACTGGCATTCCAAAGGCGCCTGAAACCAAGATTTGGATCTTTTGCTTGTTGTCAGAAGATTTTGAGTTAGGGGCTGCTCGTGCAGTTCCAGGATAGCATGGTTGGGCGCTGGTGCAGCTAGTTCCTGTCAAGAAAGGTGGTAAAGCAATGGTTCTTCTTGAAAGAAAAGGTAGCTTTGGAAAGTAGTGGGATTAGCCGAGACCCGTGCGGGTTGATCCAATGACTGATGCCAATGATGTGGAGGAGGCTGGTCAAGACGATGCTCGGACATTGTCTGTGCAGTACGATGACCACTGGCGTGAAGCCACGAGAAAGCAAAGAATACGGATATCTTGATTGGCCACATGAGCGGCCCCAGACCGTTTCACATCTCATGAAGCACATGGAGTGGTTTCAGCTCTGACTGCATGGGGCACGCAACCTGCTATGACCAATTGACCTACCTTGCTTGGTGTCGATGGAGTCAAGGAGCGGACAGAGCGGCAAGCCTTGCCTACTATTTGGGCTAGAATGGGAGCGCCTCCCTCGTTGGAGCCACAAACTCGCCAACGATCTCAAAAAAGATGCGCAGAATCGACACCCTGTCGAATGAGGTACCACCAATGCGATGTCCCAGTTGCCTGAGCCCCCTACGGCCTTCAGCGCATCTCTCTGACTTGTTGCCTGGAAGCGCCCGTCAATATTTGCAGGGTAGAGAGGTTATGCTTCGTGAGGAGCCTCCTGAGGAACAACCTCCTCCTTACTGAGACCTGGCCAATTCATTCAGAAACTTGACAGCTTTGGGTTTTTGCAATATACCCAGATGCCATGACACTACAGCAAGACGGTCTCACAGTATAACTCAACGTATGAATTAAGCTTCTGAGAAAGAGCTGCGATAAAACATATCAACAGCAGATCTGCGCAAACGCTCAGACAGAAGTACCGAAGCGCATGCGCAAAGCTGCCTAGCAAAGCAACTGAAACCAAAACCGTGGAGACGGATGAAGTGTCAGTTCTTGCAGATAGAAAGTGAGCAGAAAGGAAACAGAGATGTTTTGAATTTGTTTCTCACACGCAACAGACAGGATGATGATGCAGCCAGTTCTTGCAGGTGGTTGGCCTGGGAAGTTCCCCATAGAAAAAATGAGACGTTTTGGATATTTGTTTTTTGTTTTGTGGCAAACACATCGAGAAAACAAAAAACCAAAAAACAAAATTGCAGACCCTAACGCACCAGCTTGTAGCTACATGGGTGTTGCATTTTTTGTGTTTTTTGTTTTTGACCAAAAGTAGCTAAAAAAACCGTGAAAAACCAAAAAAACAAAATTGCAGACCCCAACTCACCAGCTTGAAGCTACATGGGTCTTGCAATTTTGGTCTTTGTCTTTTTTGGTTTTCTTGATTTTTTGGGTTTTTTTTGAAAAATCACGCTAATGTTGAAGCAAAAAACTTGCGTTTTACCTACGTTTTTTGTTAGACACGTTGAAGCCATAAAACGTCGTAATTTACGGTGTTTCGACCTTATTTTTCCATAAAATTTACATCCCCATGAACGGCCCTTCTGTAAATTAAAAGTAAGTTATTTATTCATCAAGTTCTCCAGTCATAGTCCGCTTTTCACTCAATCAAAGTCCGATGTTCATTCAATCCTAGCCCGCTATTCGTTCAATCATAGCCCGCTTTTCATTCAATTGTAGTTGGTTTTTTCATTAACTCATAGTTTGCTTTTGATTTAAAGTAGCATCCCTCGCCCTTTAAAGTCAGCAAAGCACATGCCCCTACGAATACAAAACACAGCCAAATAACTTCTCACAAAACATGGGAAAAATACCTGCTATATAATTCAAAAAATATTGCATCCTTTTTTCAAAATCAGAAATGCTATTTGAAGAGCCCTTATCTACTGGTGTTTCTATGCGTTTGTCTTTACAGGCTCTGTAAAAACAAGACAATCGGAAAATTGATAATCAAAATTGTCTTTCTTGTGCTGAGGGGCTTTTTATGCAAATCTTCAAAAAATGTTTATTACTTTAATGTTTCTGTCTTTGTCTTTTTTGATTTGACTGACAAGACCTATATAATTTGTTTTCCTTTCCTTCTTTGATTTGTTGCAAAAGAAAGTGTGATGTATTGGATCGGTGTTTACCGTATCTAACCTTAAGCCTTAATACCTTCCAATTTCCCAACCTTCTCGAATACTTAAAGCTAGAGAAGGACAGCCCCCAGCAAAAGACCCACCCAACTCACCCACCCCCACCCCAGCACACTTACAAGCATATACATAAAACAAAGCAACCACATACTTTCAAGCACACATACAAACTTACAGATTAAAACAAAGCAGAAGCATACATACAAACTTACATACAAAGTACATTTTTCTTTGCAGTTTGAATACCTCACATGTTTGAATGTTTTCAAAACAACCGACATTTCCCCTTGGCCCCAATCCCATAGCCATCATGAGATTGATCGCTCAACGGGCCATGTCCACCCTTCTGGAGCAACATGCCTTTGAGGGATAAATGGATGGCTACAAAAAATAAGATCCCACAATTTCTTTTGAATTTGGAGTGGCAAGACATGTGGCGCATCAGATCTTCAGGTTGACTCCTTTCGATTGGCGCGCAATCAGGTTGTTAAGTTGCCGATACGACTACCAACATTAGTTTTACAGGATGAACAGGATGAACCTAGTCAACCTGATCATGGTCAAGCGAGAGCAATCCCTCTGTGTGACAGCTGTTTCTCATGTTGGGCCACACGTGCCCTTTGTGCAAGACTGAACCGCATTCGCGCAATATCCGTGTGTTTCTTCGATTTCAAGAATTTGTGTTGTCCAATGTCATGGCATGAGTTGCACTGATGATAATGACCTTCGGACGTATTCACCATTTCTTTCTGCAAGTTGTGACATTCAGCACATATGTGCCATTCCTTCAAATGACCATGGAGGCCACCGAAAGCCCCGCTGCTTTCCCCAAAACATTCGTTTTTTCGATTGGGGGCAATTCTTCTTAGAGCGTGTCCTTGCATGGTTGAAATGCTTGTGGCGCCAACCCCCAGCACTACAAACCAGGATGGCCTGGAGCACGTGAACTGGAGAGTGAAAGAGGTTCAATTTCAGCCGCAAAATTCGCGAGAATGAGATGAACACATTCTGATTGGAGTGTGGTACTTGAAATTGTTTTAATCAATTAGATGCATTGAACGGCAATTCAAAACAACTGCTTCAAATTGTTGGTTGGAAGTTTTGTCGGTTATCTGTGTTCTTCTTTGGCTAGAAAGGTTACAGCAGCCTGCAACAGGCTGATGTAGCCCATGAATGAAGCAGGCGAATCTGGATTCAATAGTGAAACAACCGCCACACGCACGCACTCTGAGTGCAGTTTTTTTGGTTCGTTTTTGATTATCTTGATCAATTTTCAGCATCAGAATGGAGCTATAAGAACAAATATTTCAATTGTTTTTGTTCTTTGGTGTCTGTGTTCAATGAAATTTCCGGTGAAATTCCTGGTGAAATCTCTGCGCTGCAGGCCGTGCATTGTTGGAAGCTGTCAAGGATGCACAGCCTGCAGCCCTAATAATGCGTCTGCGTCGCACTGTTCCCTTTTCAAATAGCCAATTGCCAGAAGTCGATGTAAATAGCTTTGAGGACATGGAACACACTCGGAACGGCTTTTGTTGCACTTGATTCAAATTCTATGGGTCAATTCAAGCCTTGAACTGGTATTTCGCAAAATCACTTCACATCGATTCCGGTCAGTTGCATCCGGGAACATAGACTTCCCCCGCACCTGGGATTTGATGCTTCGGAAATATGAGGCAAATTTGCGGGGCCGTCAAGTCGTTGGCCCAATTTGGCTTATTTAATTTGCGATGGCACCCCATGCTTCAAAGCATTGCTGCAAGTCTAGGCAGACACGAATGGTATTTCGGAAGGCTGTTATGACCTTGAACTTCCGGGGTTGCGATGGTCTTCCCAGCCACTTGTTTCAATTGTCAAGGAATATTAAAGCGTTGCTTTTCGGAACAGGCATATTCCAATGAATCAATGCGTCTACGGATTGTGGATACCCTTCCTGGTTGCAAAACCAATTCTTTCAAAGCAAATTACGCTGATTACCAAAATAGGGCGCAGTACCCCACATGAGGGCGCTGATTGAAGGAAAGTCAACGATCTTCCAACCCAATCCTTCGACAAAGCACTTAGGATGTTGAAGTCTTCCACCCAAAGCCTCTATTGCTTTCAAAGAGAAAAACTTTTCTGCGCTGCCAACCAATCGCACCCATTCCCAGCGGAAGAAACTGGTATGGAAAATGGACACAGATGTGTGATGACACACCAAGGTCTAGGATGTGCAAGGAGTCATAGGCAAAGCTGTAGCCATTGATGCCAGGGACAGTCATTTTTGACTGTCTGTGGGGCTGGTCTTCTTGTGGTTCTTGATGGTGCCTCTCCACTTGGCACAAGCCCGATAATCGTTGTGGGGAATATCAGACTTGTTGCAACCACAAGACCAGCAGCACTGACTGTGGGCAAAGCCTTTGAGCTTGTACTCATTCTGAAAAAACTCACCATCAGCACAGGGCAAACACTATTCCAACTTTACCTCCATTGTTCAACTTTTGGCCTGCAAGCTTGGCCCTGCTAGACTTAGGCCTCCATTCCTCATCCAAGTGGTTTCTTTCTGGAAACTTGCCAAAGAACATGTGGGAGAATGACCAAATCAAGACAGGCCAGAGGCAATGTCAGACTTGTGCACTGCTGATTTTGGTAGTGCAACCAGGAGCATCTGGCTGTGAGCAACTGGTGCCGGCGCTGAAGAAAGGATGGATCTCATGCTCAGCACAGTTATGCTATCAGCTCTTTGAAAAGCACCACCATCCCCATGTAGCATCAATGGCAAGTATTTGCCACACCCCTCCTGAATGCTGCATGTTGGAGATCACTTGGAAAAAAGATTGGATTCGAAAATAAGATGCGATGAACATTCCGATGTGGATGCGCAGAAAACCAAAACACGGAAGACTGGAAGACCTTTCTAAGAAGGATGTGTCATGGGGCATCATCTGGAACACCATCACCTGGGGTCATAAGAAACGTCCTTCGCTTTGTTCTTTGAGGTACCCACGTGGGGTCTAGTGTTAGTATTCAGTTTTTGCCAAAAGGACTTGGTCCATTTTTCCGGGATGTGGAAATTGAGCCAGCAGGGTCAGTGTTGAAGCTATTTTATTTCCAGTAAAAAGCATACAAGGCGACAATCGCACCACCGCCCAATGAAGTATGCTAATTAGGAACTTCCGAGGCGCCCAACAGAAGGGCCTACATCTGCAGGTTTGCAGTTATACTGCGCAATGTCATAGCCAAACTCACGCTCAATTTCTACAAGTGGGTTGCCCTCAAGACCTTTCACATTCCGGTGCGAAAGAACTACTGTCTTATTCTTCACGTGGTGCATGAAATATGCAATGAGACGCATCCTATTTCCACGCTCTGTCTTTTCCACAACGCCAACGAGCTGCAGCCAGTACACATACTGCCAGACACGTCCAGAAAAGAAGCCCGAACAGGACACCGTAGTAATGCGGCGCCACTTGGGGGTTGAAAACTCATGTATCAATGATGTTTGCAACGCATAATCTGGGGAATTGCCTTTCTAACATGATAAAAGATCGACAGAAATGTACCAACGACAGTGTGCGGCAAGGCAAGTGTTCGCAGCAAAACACATGCGTTTATGGGGAAGCTGTTTTGCCAATATCCAGCCATTTGTGAAACTTCGCTGTGCACCCTTGGCTTTTACTTTCTTCATGTGATTCATGTCTGTCTCGCTTATGAAACCTTGAACATCATTGAACTAACATGCCGTTTCAGGAAAGACCCCTTGTCAAGTTCGCACTTTGGATTCAAGGTTGCATGTCCACAAAAAAGCATGCTGGGTTCAAGAATGGGTTGGAAACAATCACTTTGTTTGATTTTTTGTTGCCTCGTACCTTTGACTTTGAATATGTATATGTGTATCAAATTTGAATGTATTATTAGATTCAATTTCCATAAAAATGTTTTATGTAAACAAAATCCTTTATACACAGCGTCAAAATGTGGACCATCACTATTTTAGCTGCAAAAGAAATAGACAACTCAAAACATTGTTTGTATGCAAGCACAGCGAAAAGCCCGTCAAAGGAGGAGCCCCATCTATTGCTTAGCACAACCCTGCACTTAGACGCTAAAAAACCTCTGTGTGGATAGACCATGCTGAGAACATGCTGGAACACCCATGGTTTCATTGGAAAAAGGTCCCAGCCCTGCTGTTTTTGGTTGCGAAGCCCCATTTCTGGGCCCCCAGCTTGTGTGATGGCCCGCCCCCGTTATCTGCCATCTCCGATGTGTTTGATTTTAAAAACTTACTTCGTGGCACCTCACCATTACGGCCTCATGAAGGGTACAACCTTTACTACACCTATTTCTTTGGTAAAAAGATTGTAGATCTAAAATTGAAATTGTGGCTGACTCACAAGGCTGGGATGCCATTCCCACATGAAAATGCTACCTCAACTGATTCGAAATGCGCATCATTCTTCCTGTATAAAACGAAAAACTTGATTCTTCTTCGAAGGAACGGAGTTTGGCAAGACCTTGCTGCGAACCACGGTGCAGTGAGGAGAAATGCTGTATCTGCTTACTGGGGTTTGCATGGAAGGAGCTGACCTTGTTTTTGACGATGGTTATCTGAAAGGACCCTTTGTCCAAGCCTGTGTGTAATTGCAACCAATGATTTCAATGTAAAGCCCAATTCCCAGACGCTTTCCATTGCAATTAATAAACCTAGTTGCGTGGGAAGTACATGGGTCAGAAATAAGCAGAAGATATCTTTCTGCCTACTGACTGAGAGTGCATGGAAAAGATTGACCTTTCGGTTTTCTTGAAAAAGTTCCATTGTCAAAACCTGCCTACTGGGGGGGTGTTTCTGACCAATCCTTTAGCGGCATATTTGAAGAAGAAGAACAACGCTGCCTCCTCGCACGCCATGACTATACTTCCTTTGAGGAGGCCCACAGACACATGAAAGCAATTGGGTTAACAAGGCGAGTTCCCCAGCAAGTGGTATTTCCGTTGCGTGCCCGTGGTTCCATGCTATATCTGCCTATCACAACCGGGGCCCTAGCCAAAGCAAACAACCCACACCTATCAAGGGGTTTAATTTCTGAAGCCCTGCCAACAAAAAGGCACATAGCCAACAACTATCAAGTAGAACCTGGACAGCTTTCAAAAAAAAACGCGCCCCTGAGTTGGAACATGGAAGACAAACACGAGTTAGAACGCGCGGACCAAAATACTGAGTTAGAACACGGGCTCATACGCAGAGAAAACTCTTGAGTTAGAACACATCCAAATACAAATGCAATAGGTAAAAATATTTTCTACTTGCGCAAGCACGGGTTTGCCAAGTTGGATTGAGAGACCTCCTCCTGTGTTCTAACTGTGGGCCCCTCCCAAACCAAAACCATGTTGACCACAAACCCGAAAATTACAAAATAACAGATTGAAACATGTATTGGTTTTACCTGTTTAGATTTGACTTGTTTATGTGTTTCAAATTTTACAAAGGAAGAAAAGAGAGAGATGAAAAGTTCAGCCTGGGCCCACAGTTAGAAAAAAGAAGGCAGTCCCTC